>APFE030009110.1:0-11473 GCA_000404065.3 Pinus taeda
TCTGTGGAGCTGCTGGATGTTGTGATCTGGTTTTCAACATAATTGTTGATCCTTGTCATATACTGATTATATGACAGCAGCTGTCCCGTGCCAGTCACTAGGCTTGGCAGTCCTTTGTCCTATAGAATAGCCATTTTAGCTCTAAATTCATCTATCTCAACCTTCATCTCCTGACATTTCCTCTCCAGTGTCTGAGTAAAATTCCTTAATGTCAGTACCTTCTTGGCTATGAGGATTGTATCTGTTATGCTGCTTATTTGTAGAGCAGCCAATTCTTCTCTAGTGCGGTTATTGAGAAAATGAATCATTTTGGTGGCCTGCTCAGGCATTATTCCCAGGGCTGTCCTAGCTCTCTAAATCTATACATGAGCTATTTCTATTAGCTCCACTTGTTCAAAAATTGCTTGAATGGACCTCCATTGATCCTGTATAGATTGACCAATTTTGGCCCAAATAATCTTCTTTATTTATGCTAGGGTTTTACCTAGCATCAACTCTTTTTCTAGAGTTTTCACTTTGGCCTCCAAGGCCTTTATTTCTCTTTGATTTTCTGCCACTGTCATCTTTGATTTGTCATAACTGGCCTCCATCTTGGCCAGTTTTTCCTTGGCAATATTTATTTCCGTGACTTGATTTTCCAGCTTTTTAACAACCTTCATCAATTCCTCCATGCCCATGCTGGATTCTGTTGTTGTTGTTGCTTCTACTATTGCTCCAGTTCCTGATGTAGCTGTAGTAGGTGCTAGAGCAGTAGGAGGGGCTGCTGTTGCTTGTGTTGGAGGGGCAGGTTCAAGGTTTGTTGAAGTTTGAGGGGGCTGGGAGGCTGATTCCCCTTGTTTATCCTGTGTAGCTTTCTCTAACTCTGCCTCCATTTGTAGTATCCTTTGGTTCATGACTAGGAGAAGCTCCATAGCATTATCCACCTGTTTTTCTTGTGCACGCTCTGATGTGTCAGGATGGATGGTAGGAGGCAATTTTGCCTGTTTCCTCAATGTAGCTATATCATCCTCTTTTTTCTTCATAAGGGCTCTAACACCCTTTGGGTATTTTGGGTCATGTCCCAAATCAATAATTATGTCCTCCAAAGTCTTTATTCTGTTGTCTTTCGCGGAGGAGGACAACCTCTCCAAATCAAGCTGTCTATTTGTGTGCTTTAGGGATTCTTTTAGCTGATGGGCGAGCATTTCCCTGTCAGCAAGTGTTGCATACACCATCTCCCCAGTCTGTTTTTGCAGCTCAATTTGATCCATGGGGTGTATGTCTTTAGCAAAGACCTCTAGATTTTTCCTGTAGTAATCTGATGTGGTCTTTGGATGTGGGACTTTGGGCTTCAGATGAGTGAAGATCATATTTTCTTCCTTTAGATCAAAGGCAACCATCAATCTTTGCTTTTTGGCTGGGGTTGTATTCAGGAATTGCTCATAGAGCTGCACCCTTAGCAACTCATTTTGTGCCTTGATATCTTTGAAGCCTTCTTTAACTGTAGCTGGCTTTTTGCCCTGTTGTCTAGAGGAAGAAACCTCCATAGTATGATGTTGAGCCTGTTCTAGCTGAAATGAGCTAGTGGCACTATGTTGGCTCATTTGTCTTTCTTTGCTTTGGCTTTCTGCCAGCTCTTCACTTATGTCTCCTTCTTCTACTTCAGGGTCTACCCTCGGCCTCTTGGCCTCTGGTTGCTGCGATGACCCTGTTGGAGGTGTGATTTCTTCTCTGTATCTCTCTTTCCCTCTCTCATCATTGAGAGGAGTCTGCAAAACTGGGATTTGAGTTTGTTCAGTTTGCTGGGGAGGGGCCTGTCCTGATTGCTGGTCCTTTGAAGTACTAGGCTGCCCTGTTTCTACCTCTTATTGTTCATCCATCTTCTCCTTTCCTTTTGTTGTGGTTGTTGTTGCTGGAGCCTGCTGGATGTCCTGTGCAGCTGGGGCAGTAGAGGAGCATTCTCCTGCTTGGACTGGTTGCTTGAACAAGACCTGTTGACAAGAGTCTAAGTCAAGAGTTTTTTCCAAGTCCTTTACATTCTGCTCCATTATTTCTTCCTGAGTCAATTCCTCTACTATTGATTCAGGCACCCATTCATCTTGATTAGCAAAGTGTTGTACTTGAGGGAGTGGGCAATGCTTATAGGCTAGCAGACTATATTTAACCCTCCTGGCACTGATGAAACCTTCAGGGTCATAAGGGACCCACCAGAAGCTTCTCTTGAGTTTGAGTTGTTGTCCTAGTATTTGGTCAGCTTCTTGCCAACCATCTTTTTTGTTCATGGTAAATGAGCCTAGGTGGTCCCTGAACTTCAGGTTGGATTTCTTGTTGGCCCTGTGGAAGTGTGTTAGATCAGAGTTTATAAGATGTCTATAGTACTCCAAGGAAAATAGCCTCATAGGGACATACTTTGGGAGCCTGTAGGGACAGATCTTACAGCCGTAAATTCTGATGACAGTGTGGTTTTGGTACAAGTACCAATCATCAATTTTCTAGCTTCTGGATAGCTGCAAGATTTTCTGCATATCCTTGGACAATCTGATAGGAGGAGTCCTATTTAAAAGGCATGTGACTGGATACACAAACTGATCAATGAATTCACAGTATGAGTAGGGGGAATTCTGGACTTGGTGGAAGACTGAAGACCAGAAGATCACAGACCTTCTCTCACCCTGTGAGTCTAGCTTCTTCATTGAGCACTGGAAGAAATCTGTCTGGTAGTACAAGAATAAGTGATAGATGTATGAGGAATATTTGAATATTTCCTCCCTGTCTAGCCTTGTCAATTGATCATGTATCTTATTGGCAATGTACTTGGCATAATTGTATTTCATAGCAGGGGGCTTCATAAGGCTGTATGCAGATAGCATGACCAGCATAGTTAGATCAACATGCTTGTTTGTGGTGAACCCCAACACAAAGGTCAACATATCTTCCAGTAGCTTTCCAACCTCATTGAAATCTGCATAGGAAAAAGGAGGTGGCCCAGAAGGTTGGCAGTCTGCCTTCATGAATTTCCTGGCTATGGCAGCAATGTCTGTGCTAGAGAGCTTGGAGCCCTCATCTAGCAAATATTTCATGGAGAAGGGGTATAGTAGCTGGCTCTGCTTGTAGTTCAGCATTTGGTTGATAGAATCTAGAGTTATATAGAAGAGGATGCTCCCAGATGGAGACTTCACAGCCCTGAGTTTCTGGTCATAGTTCTCTCCACATAGGTGGATGATTTCAGGGAAAATGTTCACAGAAGGCAGGAAGTAGGTGGGTAGATTGGATTGCCAGATGCCATACAGGTCACTGTTGTCCAAGTGACTGTTTGTTAATTGGCAATATGTTTGCAAGTGGTTTCTCTCTGCAACAAAGTCTGTGATGAGGGCATCACTGTCCACCAGTGGTATAGCTTCTAGCTCTCTGTTAGGTGTATTTATAGGCAATACATCTAGAGCAGCTGGAGTGGCCATTGTCTTGCTTTTGCTGGTGGTTTACTGTGTTTCAAGCTTGATGTGAATGTTGAGGAATGGCTTACTACTCTCTGTTAGCAGTGAGCAGTTTGGCAGTGCAAGGAGGCTGTCACAGGCTTAATCAATCTGTGGGGCACTCTGTTTTGGAGAACCAGAGTGTTTTTGAGCTGGTTAGTTGGTTATTTGCAGAGAATTCCTTTAGCAGGGGTGAGGGAAATGTTAATTCAGTCTTCTAGCCGATAGCTCGGCTTCTTTAGTTGCTCTCCACAGAAAAATGGTGAATTTCACAGAGGGTGGCGGGTTTCTACGAGACTTTCGTCACGCAGGGGTTTCAGTGGTTTTTTAAGTAAATTCCAGTGGTGAATTTGACAATGTGGGTCCTTTAGCAGAGTTCTTTAAGCAGGAAAATAGGATTGCAAGGAGAACAGTGGACAAGAGAGGATGCCTGCGGCAAATACCTGGTTTTAATGGCGTATGAGGCGTTTGCACCGGTCGAATTTGCTGAATTGCAGGTAGTTGGGTTGATAATGAAGGCTGCAGCAACTTTGGCGGATAGCTTTTGCTTTTCGACCGTTGTAGGTTGAATTTCGCTTTCAGAGGAGCTCTAGGCGTCGTAAAAAACAATGCGAAATAATGGTTATTTGACGCCTTTTTGTGCATTTTTGGCATATTGGCGCCTTTTTGTGATGACGTCATGCTGACGTCATCATGGGCCCGTGTACGGATAGGTGACGTGGCGGGTGACGTGGGTGCCCAGGTGGCACTGACACGGTGGCAGGGTGGACAGGGCGATGTGGTGGCCAGGGGTGACGTGGAGCCCTGGTGGCGGCAAAGCGGGGTGATGTCACACTGACGGGGGCGTGACGTCAGCGCGGAGGGTAGGGCGGTAAGCAGTCTCCCCGGCAGGGTCTTGGGCGGTAAGCGGTTTGCAGGGGGGGGCAGCGAACAGCCCGAGCGCCTGACGCGTGGCGGGGGTACGGCAGCAATACCGCCCATCCCCCAAACGCAAAAGGTCGGGCAGTTATGTTGGGAGATCGACCGCCCACCGTAGGATGGGCGGGGCGGAAGATCTAACGGTGGGCGGCAATCTTAATGCGACAACGCTTTAATAGCGGGGGACCCGCCCAATTATACAATTAGTGTTTAATAAATCGAGCGCGGGGTGGGTTTAGAACATTAGGTTATGGGTTTTCGGGTTTAAAACGCACATTTTATTAAATGTTTCTCATTTAAAACTTTATAATAAAATGGGTTTAGGGCGGAGGAAAGGGGGACAAGGGAAAATGAGGGCGGGGAAATTTATTTTTTGCCTTTTAACCATAGTTTGCCAAACCCATAGTTTTTTGGATGATTTGAGGGCTAATACTAGCCCTTGAGGGGTTAATATTTCCCAAGGAAGGGATATTTAGCTATAGTGCTAAGGGGAGGGTATTTATAGATGTTTTTGGGAGATTTTCATTGGATTGTAATAGACTTAGGGGAAGGGGGGAGTTAGGGAGCTAGATAATATGTTAGTGATTAATATGGTTTGTGAGGTGAATGAAGGGGTAAAGCCAAGTTTTAATAAGTGAAACATAACTTAGGGTTTTGAGGATAAATGAAAATGATTAAAAAAGGATGTTTTTACACAAGAAATGTGGCTTCTTTTCATGCTTGAACTGCATGGTTTGACCAAGTAGTTTGTGATGCAATGAAGTGGAACTGGACACCTGAGGAGACCTCAAGGCCCTTGGGAGTGTTAGAAAAAATGAAGTTTGGGGCAAACTGGGAAGTTAGACATGCTTCCAATGCTTGTCCTCCACTCTTTGTTTTTGATGCCCACACCCTGAGTGGCATAAGTTTTTGCACTTAATAGGCCAATTGGTGATGGCTCTCCATTTCTGCAACCTTGCACTACTTACCCATCTAGTAATCCTAACATTTTTTCTTCATTAAAGTGGGTGCACTTGAATTAGCAAACCCTGATTTTCCTCTTTTTCTTTTGACTGCTATCTAAAATCTACCTTTATTTCTTCCAAGGCCCCAGATTAAGCAGTTGGGCACCTTTATTTCTCTATCTAGCTAGTCATCTGCCAAGCTTGAGCTGTTTGGTCAGGGAACATTCTCTAATCTGCAGCAAGCAATTTAACCATGGCATGGTCC
Organism: Pinus taeda; assembly: GCA_000404065.3. NCBI lineage: Eukaryota > Viridiplantae > Streptophyta > Pinopsida > Pinales > Pinaceae > Pinus > Pinus taeda. Next base: position 5,580 of record APFE030009110.1, read on the forward strand.
AGTTTAGATTGTTGGGCCATCCATCAAGTGTGATTAGCAGCAGTATTTACATAACATGATACTGCCAAATAAGCTAGTAGTGGCATTTTGACTGGCCACTTTCCTGGTCTTCAGTCTGGGGTTCATTTTCACTTTTCTCTTGACCACTTGATTTTCTTTCCCTTTGATTTTTCTTTTAAGGCATACCCTCTTTTCTTTTTTTAATTTTTTGTAGTATGTACACAAAATATGGAACCTTTGCAGCTTGCAATGATGAACATATTTAGCCCTACCACTGTCAATCATGAAAGATGAAACCTATTGGTATAGGAACCTAACAGTGGCTCCACTTGGGGATGGCTTTTCCTGGTGGAAAGCGAAGAAAAATAGGTTAGATGGCCTTATTTTCTTACTTTCACTGTGGTGAATTTGCTCTAGTATTGCCACCTTTGATCTGCAATTAGTGAGATGGTATGCAGTGCTTCATGACCTCTTTAGGACAACAATAAATATTTCATGACCTGCTAGCCTGTATTACTGCCCATCATGGGTCTTCTGTTTTGAAGACCTTGATCATTTTTGTTCATCTGAGCTTTCTCTAGCATCTATGTCATCTTGCTATTGTTTTGCTGATCACTCTTCAAAATCTGTTTGTAGTTGCTCTTCTATATATCTATTGTAAAAAGAAAAAAAAATGTACTTGAAGATATAGACATTTATGTACAATATGTGGCCATCCTATGTTTGTGTATCATGGTAGTGCTTGAGCATTCTCCCATTCACTGGGCCTTCATCAATGTTTGACTCATCTAGACTCTTGAGAAAGAAGGTATTGTTACCTTGCACAGCTTGAATTGTGAATGGCCCTTTCCACAAAAAGTCAAACTTGCCATGCTTCCCTTTGTCTTCCCTCCTAGAGTCCCATTTTAGTACTTTGTTACTGATGAAAAAGTCCTCAGCCTTTGTTCTTTTGTCAAACACCTTTTTGAGCTTCTCCTGTAGAACTTGGATTCTATGATACACTTCTTCCCTTGTTTGTTGTAAGTGGATTGTCTGATTGACCCTTCTCTGGATATCGTTGGGTTCAGCCTGTATTTCTTACAGCAATTTGATTACAGGGATCCCAAGGGAGGATGGGAAAAAAGCTTCCAGGCCATATACCAATTCATATGGGCTAGTACCAATAGATCTTTTTGTGGTCAATCTATCTGCCCATAGTGCATTCACCAACTTTTTATGCCAATTCTTTTTGTTCTCCTCCAAGACCTTTTTAATGATGTTGATCAGGCTTTTATTGGAGGACTCGGCTAGGCCATTGCCTTGAGGGTAATAGGCTGTTGAGTGACCTAGGGTGATATGATATTTGTGACAGAAGCTGATCATTTTCTTGGATTTAAAGGCAGCTTGCATTATCTATTATGATTTTCTCTGGGCAGCCAAATCTGGACAAGATATTGGTTTCTAGGAATTGTATGATAATTGAATCATTTGCTCGTCTACAAGGTATAGCCTCTATCCACTTGGTGAAGTAATCGGTAGCTGTCAAGATCCATCTATGCTGGCCTGAGGATGAAGGGTGTATTTCTCCAATGAAATCTAAACCCCATTGTTGAAATGGTTTTTCAGTTGAAATGGGCCTGAGGGGCAAGGGAAGCAACTTCTTCTTCCCTTAAAAGATCTGACATTTATGACATGACATTACAAACCTTTTTGCATCAGTAAACAGGGAGGGCCAATAAAACCCAGCCCTTAGGATTTTGTCAGCTGAGGATTTCCAGTATAAGTGTCCTCCACAGTCTCCTGCATGAAATTCTCTGAGGACCTTATCAGCTTCATCTGAAGTCAGGCAGTTGAGTAGGACACCTTCATGATTTTTCCAAAATAACACATTGTCTATGATACAAAATTTTGCAACCTTCAGTTTTAGAAATATGTTCTTGGTTCTGGATAACCCTGGAGGAGCTTGCAGGTTTAATAATACAAAACATATGTCAGCATACCAAGGTGATTCTAGAAAGGCTTGATTGATCTGTGGAGTCGCCATCTCCTACTCATTATCCAGTTCATTTATGTCAAGGGCTTCAAAGTTAGTCTCATTCATTAGCTTAGCTAGCCCTTGTCCTTTTATAAGCTTTGTTGGTTTTATTTCTATATCATATTCCATAATATTGGCAATCCATTTGCCCCTTTCGCCTTCCATTCCCTCTTGGGTTAAGATATCTTTGACTACTACATTGGGCACATATGCAATTATGTGAGAGTATAGGATGTAAACTCTGAAATCCTTGATGGCTTTAACTAGGGAATATGCTTGTTTTTCCATGATTTTGTACTTGAGTGGGGCATCCCTAAGGGCTCTACTGAAAAAGACAATAGGTTTTTCACATCCCAAGTCATCCTTTTGCAGTAGGACAACAGCAATTGTGTTTTCAGAGGCAAAGGAGAAGATTATAAAGTCTCTATCAAAACTAGGGCTTGTAAGCACAGGAGTTTTTGTTAGGGCTATCTTGATTTCTTCAAAGGCTTGTTTAGCCTCAATTGTCCATTTGACCTTGGCATCTTTATTGAGCATATTGTTCAACAATCTTATCAGCTCAGCCAAGTTGGGGATAAATCTTCTTAGGAAATTAATCTTCCCCAGAAAGGCTTGTAATTCCTTGATGTTTCTTGGATGGGGGACCTACAGGATAGCCTGAATCCTATCAGGGTCAATTCTTATGCCATCTTTTGAAATTATGTGACCGAGGAGTTTGCCTTCTTCCAGGCAAAATAGTGATTTCTTTGGGTTTAAAGAAATTCCATACTTTCTGCAAATTAAGAACACTTGTCTGAGGTGTTTTAAATGCTCCTGGTCTGATTTTGAGAAGGCTGTCAAATCATCAAGGTAGATGACTAAGAAATCATGGATTTCTTTCGCAAAGGCTATATCCATTACCCTTTGAAATGTGGCTCCAACATTCTTGAGTCCAAAAGGCATTTTGACATATTTGAAAGTTCGCCAAGGTGTGGTGAAAGCAGTTTTATCTTGGTCGTCTGGGTGGACTAAGATTTGATTGAATCCTGAGAAGCCATCCAGTAATGAAATCCTTGAAGCTCCCACTACCCTTTGCAAGATGTGGTCCATTTTTGGCAAGGGGTAGTGGTCTTTGAGAGAGACTTTGTTTAAATTCCTCAGATCCACACAGAGTCTTATCTCCCCTGTTTTCTTTCTTGTTGGTACAAGGTTAGAAATCCATTCAGAAAACCTTATGGGAGCAATTATCCCAGCTTCATACATTCGTTTTACTTCCTTCTCTATTAAGGGAAGAAGTACTGGATTGACTCTTCTCAGCTTCTGTTTAAAGGGTTTTTGGTTTTCTTTCAGGGGTATTGTGTGCTGGATTACTGTAGTATCATAGGACTTAAGGTCCTCATAGCTCCAGGAAAATACATCCTGAAACTCTTTGAACAATTTGATATATTCTGGCTTCTTATCAGGGGGTAGGGTTCTAGAGAGCTTGATCATTTTGGGATTTTCCATGGTCCCAATGTTACACTCCTCTATTTCTGCATTAATGGGTTGCATCTTTGGTTTTTTAGAGAGATCATTTGAATCGAAGATATCTTCTAATGGGGCAAGACCTGTAGGCAAGAAATTGTCTTTTAATTGAATTACTTCTGTTTCTTCCTCATTAATCTCATCCAGATCTGCTATCTTTAGTTTCTGCAAATTGGCAGGGTCAAAGGTTGTAGGATGTAATATCCTATCTGCTGTTTCAGCTGATATACTGGTGTTTAGTTCATCCTTTTGGTTTTGATCCTCCCTACTATTTGTGTCAATGTTTAAGTTTGAGAATTCCTCCTTCATGGTTAAAAAATTATTTATCTGAGTATCATTCTCAAACACTTGCCAATTATTTACATTGTCTGGAACAGAGGGCATGTGTTTGATCTCCACAGTGAATTGGTGGTTAGGCCCAAAAGGAAGCTTACAGGTACTTGCAAAAGTTGCCAGACTGTGAGCATGCAAGTTGTGGTTCCTAGGTATCTTGGTGAGCTGATATTCTAGGAAGTTGTTGAGCAAGTCCGTTACAGTCAACCTATAAGACCTCAGCCTGGGATCATTTGTAACAAAGTTTCCCTTTATATGTTGGATAATGAGGTCTGAATCCCCCAATATGGAGACTTTGGTCACTCCCAGATTCTTTATCAGTTTGAGACCTAGTAAGAGGGCTTCATATTCTGCCATGTTATTTGTGCATCTGAAGTTAAGCCTATAGGCATGACCTAGAACATTGTCATTTTGAGTATTGTGTATCCATACTCATGCTCCTGCTCCAAGCTTATTTATTGACCCATCAAATTCTAAATACCACCAGGTTTCTTGGTCAGTATTGGTCTGAATTGATTTATAGACCTGTTTAGTCTCAATTGGTTTGCAGACCTGTTCAGTGGGCAAGTCTAGTTTTGGTAATTATTGTGACTTGTCAGCAGACTCTGTTGTTTTAATGAGATCAGTAATCTGTTGTTCAGCAATAATGGATAGTTCACTGACATGCCTGGTTTCCTTTATCTCCAGGAGCTTGAGCTCAGTTTTGGGGCACATATCAGCATTGTAAAGTATGAAGGAGTCCATATCTGAATGGATGGAGTAGATTGGGAAATTTTGAGGTTTATCTTGGCTGCTGACCACATATTTCATGAGTGTCTCTCTGTACTGTCTCTTTGGCTGGCCAAAGACTGAAATTGTGGCATATGACATGTCTAGTTGCAAAGATCCTTGGAGTTTGGCACCCCAAGATCTTGATAGGAGCATACCATATTTAGGTGGAATGTCTGCCACTACTACATCCATCAGAATTGTTTTTGCTGGATATTGGATTAGGGACACACAGAGGTCCTTGATTAGGCCTAAGCATCTAACATGGCTGGAATCAAATGAAAATAAATCTTTATAGGGTCTGATGATGTCTAGACCAAGTTTCTCCATTACTGATTTGGGCATTCGGTTATGAGAGGCCCCTGAGTCAAACATGGCATTTTGTAATACTTTGTCATGAATGTTTAGGCTTACATAGAATGGAGGAGTTCCTCCATTCCCTGATTTTCCATTGACTTCTGAGCCAAAAATCAGTTCTGGTTGGTCATCCAGAATGTTGACTGCATCCCTATTTTCTGGTACTTGTAATGATCTATTAATTTGTTGTCTGAAGACGTCATGCTTGGCTAGTTCAGACAAAGGGATTGCAATTTTCAGTTTGCCAATTTCTGTTTCAAGATTGAAGGGTTTTTCCATCTGAACTTTTATATTATGAGCAACAAATTTTTCCTTTTCTACTGAATTTTGGGTGAGCATGTCCTGCTCAGGCATATTGTTTTGGGATAAGTTTGGGTTGGATATGTTTTCTAGAGGTTTGCCCAAAATCTCTGTTGAAGAAGTGGTTTGGATGTAGGTTTTACTGGAGGCTGTATATGCAATACATCTTCCACTGTAACCTCTTTTTGGGGTTTTTTATCTGAGGGCTCTGTTAAGACAGCTTTATCATTGGATTTCTTGGGATGTTTGTTGTTTGCTTGCTTGGTATTCGCAGGTACATCTATGGTTCTACTTCTTAGCTTGTACTGTTTGTGTACTTCATAGACTGTTGTGTCATACCCTTCTCTGAAATCAAATGACTCACCTGATTTTGTCTGGAACTGTTTGTAATCTTGAGCTTGTTGATAATCTTGGGTTTGTTGATCATCTTGTGTCAAGAATACTTGTTCTTCACCATCCAAACCCATTAAGTTGATGTGGGGATCCTCTATTTGTTCACTAGTGGTTGAGGCCTCTGCATAATTTTCTTGAAATGGAGGTTTGATGTTCTGATCAGGACTAGTTCTCCCAGCATTTGGGTTTTGGTTTTTCCTAAAGTTTGGATTCCTAGTAGTGTTGC
>APFE030009115.1:0-10264 GCA_000404065.3 Pinus taeda
ATGATGTATTTGAAGAAACGGAAAGAGGTTTTTGTAGTGCAGCATGTTAGGAATAAAAACCTCTTTCAGTTTGAAAAATTTCGTTCTCAGCTGCTCAGGAAAGTTTCTGCAAGTTAACTAGTAAGAACAGTTTTTCTGCTAAAACAGGCTGCTTCAGGGGTTTCGTAGTGCAAGGTTTGTTATGTGTATATGTCTTCATTTCTTGAATTTTAATTTTGATTAGGGCTCAAAACTTCTCAAATGATCTTATTACACCTCTGAAGAAACATCTCTTTCAAAATAAATCCCTTTTGCTTTCAAGGTAGATCCTTAAAAAACAAAACTGTCACCTTCAGTAGTTTCGTAGCGCGCTACGAAACTGCTGTGTGAGCCAAAAACACATAGTTCTCTTTTTCTAAAATTGTCTCTCTTGGGATTTCAGTGACTACAGATATAACCTCTGGATATATTGGTAATTCAAGCAGTCCAACCGTTGAATTAAATCCTGTGAAATTTGAAGCAAATTCTTTGGTGACTTGCATGTGACCTCCTTGAAGTTTTTCACAAAATATCCAACAACCAACCTGTTTGAAAGCTTGTCCAATATAATACACCTGCCTGACCTACGATCCTTCTCTTTTATAAACAAATCCATGGAATTCCTGCAAGATGAAAATTGAAAGAGCTTGCACCATCTTAATCTTGATCATTGCCTCGCTTGAAATGAAAAGAGAAGCTACTTCACTTGGACTTCAAAGAATTCTGATTAAGTACTTGTCAATTTGCTTCTCATAGATGAACCCAAACATAATCATAACTGAAAATACTTGGCTCCTTTTTTGAAATTTGAAAAATGACTTGACCAAGACTGTCTTACAACTTTGAAACCATACAAGTTGTCCAAATTGTTTTTTTTTTTAAATTTTGTCAGTGATAACAGGCTGGAGGAAAAACAAGGAGGTAGAAGGAAGCTGGACAGTGAAAGCAGCAGCTTCAAAGAATACATTCAAAATAATTGGCTAATTGACTTACCATTTGATAATGGTCTTTTCACATGGAATAATAAAAGGTCGGGATCTCAACAAATCACATCTAGGTTGGACAGATTCCTCATCTCAGATAACTGAGTACATCTAGGAGGTGATATTACTGCCTCAATACTCCCCATTGCAGGCTTAGATCACTGGCCCCTTTTCGTGCAATGGACAGGTCCTGGAAAGTCAAATAGGAAACCATTTATATTTGAAACCTTTTGGCTCACTCACCCTAATTTCAAAAATATGGTCAAATCAGCTTGGGAGAGATTTATTCCCTCTAGCGGCTCAACTATGTATAAATTCCAGTAGAGGTTGTAGCATGTCAAAAAGCAAATCAAGTACTGGAGTCACACCACATTCGGTAATATCTTTCAAGGTCAAAAAGTGCTCGAGCAAATTATGGTAGAGCTATAGCAGAAGATCATTACAAGAGGCAGAACCGAGACCTTAGCAAGTCAAGAACAAGCTCTTCTCACACAACTAGAAGAAAGAAGGAAACAAGAGGAAATGCTTTGGAAACAAAAGTCAAGAATCAGATGGCTAAAAGAAGGGGAAAGAAACACCAAATTCTTTCACCGCACAACTATCCAAAGAAGAATGAATAATACCATTTCGCATATTCAAAATCCACAAGGAGAGAGAATGGAGAAACATGAAGATATTGAGAGAGAGCTCACTAATCACTTCAAAAAATACATCAAGAGCCGCCTACAGATAGACAGCCTGCAATAAATGAAATACTCTAGCATATACCTAGAATTATAACAGAAGAGCACAATCAACTCTTGCTGCGACCGGTAACTATGATGGAAGTAGAAATCGCTTCAGATCAACTGAAAGATGGAAAAGCTCCAGGACTTGATGGCTTCACCTCTAACTTCTACCATCACTTTTGGGATTTAATCAAAGAGGAAGTTTGGAATGTGGTAGAAGAATCACGAGCTATGCATTGGCTACTTCCTTCTCTCAATGCAACATTCATAGCTCTCATTCCCAAAGAAGATCAGCCAAGTACTTTGGAGAAGTTCAGGCCCATTGCTCTATGCAATGTCATATACAAAATCATTTCGAAAGTCATTGCCAATCACCTCAAACCTCTTCTCCCTCTTCTCATTTCACCAGAACAATCTGGCTATGTTGAAGGACGTCAAATCTTGGATGGCATCATATTGACTCATGAAATCATTCATTCATTAAAGAGCAACAAATAGGCAGTTATGATTCTTAAAATCGATCTTTCTAAAGCTTTCGACAAACTAAGTTGGTCTTATATAAAACAATTGCTTACTGCCTTCGGCTTTAGCCCGACCTGGGTTAGATGGCTTATGAATTTCATATCCTCCCCCTTCTGCTCCATCCTAGTTAATGGAATCCCCTCCAAAAACTACTCTCCATCCAGACGAATTCGTTAAGGTGACCCTCTATCCCCCTTCCTCTTTATTATTATGGCAGAAGGTCTGGGTCACCTTATAAAGAATGTTGTTCCATCTCACGACCTCAGAGGCATCTCTGCCCATGGAACCTCTGCTATAACTCATCAACAATTTATTGATGACAATATGTTGTTCGGACATCCTTCTGTCAGTGAAGCCCGTGCCTTCAAAGCTCTGCTAGAAACCTTTTCAATGGCCTCAAGAACCACCATTAATACTGCTAAAGCTCAAAAAAAAAAATCCACACTCCTCTTGCCACTCAAAGAATAATTGCCAGAATCATAGCATTCTCACAAGCTAAACTTCCATCTAAATATTTGGGCACTCCACTGATAGACTCAGCCTTAAAGCATGCTTCCTAGTAACAACTTATCGAGAAAATTGAAAACCGCCTATCGTTATGGACCTACAGAACTCTCAACATGGCAAGCGGGCTCATTCTGATAAAGGCAGTTTTACAATCCATGCCTCTCTATCTCTTCTTAGTTCTTGCAGCACTGAAATGGGCACTCAAAAAGATCAAAATTTTGCAACGCAACTTTTTATGGGGCTCCACAGGGCAAAACCATAAATGGATGCTAGTAAAATGGGTCATGGTCTGCACACCAAAAAAGCAGGGGGGTCTGGGATTGCGAGACCTGCAACACAGTAACACTTTAATGGGAGCACGAATATGGTGGTAGTGGATTTCAAGCCCACAGAAGCCATGGGCCCAAATATGGACTGCAAAATATGTGAACAATCGTTTGTAGGAAGAGTTGATTAGAATCACCACTATAGACACAGGATCTCTAATCTGGAATGCAGCAAAACAGCATAGAGAGCTAATACAAAAGCATAGCTTCTAGGAGATATGCGATGGGCGAACTGTGCGTTTTTGGATGGATTCATGGCAACAGAGGCCAAAAATTGCAAAAATCATTCCCTCTATAATTCATGATGGAAACAACATCACCCAGACTGACCATATAGCACAATACTGGACTCAAAATACCAATCAAGGCTTTAGGCAATGGAAACCTATTGAATAGATAATACAGCATGAAACTGAAGCCTATAACTCGGATCTACACAAAGAACTCACCAGCAGGAAAATCAGATGTACCAATGGAAAAGATGTTCTGAGATGGGGTTACACTCCAAGAGGAACTTACACAACAAAAGAAGCATATAAGCGGATGCTCCAAACATATGAACCAGTTGATCCTGCTTGGACTTGTCTATGGACTACAAGAATATGGCCCAAATCTCTACCTTCACTTGGTTGCTCTATCATCAAAGAATTCTCACTTGGGATAATTTAATTAAAAGAGGATTCCAGGGACCCTCTTATTGTCCTAATTGTCAAAAACAAGGAGAAACTATTCAACACCTCATGGACTCCTACTACATTGCTAACCAATTACGGGAAAAACTCACCTTCAAATGTCAACAACCTTGCAGAATCTTAGGGGATATCAAAGGCACCATCCGCAATTGGACCCCTGCGCCATATAAAAGCAAACTTCTAAATGCGCTATGGATAATTCTCCTGGGCTTCTTTTTCTGGACAATTTGGAAGGAAAGAAACAAAAGAATTTTCAAAAATCAAAGCACTACTTTAGCAATCATCTAGACCAATTTATGTTAGAACATACAAGAAACCCTAGCTCTCCAACAGTGGAGTGTTGAGGGCTTTCCCACTCAGACACAGGAACAGAGTATATTGGACAACTGGATATTAAAGCTCTCACAGGTTCAAATTGATCCCAACAAAGCAAGCACTATCAACAAGCAGCCATCACATTGGAGCACCCCTCCATCAAATGTGATCAAACTAAATTTTGATGGGGCCTCAAAAGGAAACCCAGGCAAAGCAGGACATGGTGGAATTTTCAGAGATCAAGAAGGTCGACCTCTACTGGTATACTTTGGTTCAATTGGATGGGACACGAACAATTCTGCAGAACTGGAAGGATTATGGCAAGGTATGAACTTAGCGCATCAACATAATTTTCATCCTATTATAATAGAAGGGGACTCCCAAATTCTGATACACATGGTTACCCAAACACAACTGGGAACCACAGCTTCGAGAGTCGCTACCAACTGGAGACTAGCGGCCAGGCTCGAACTAGTAGAGCAATGGATGAAAAACAAACGAGCTACCACCTTCATTCATGTCAAAAGAGAAAACAACAAGGTGGCTGATTTTTTTGCAAACAAAGGAGTTGAACATGATCAGGTCCTACAATCTGGAACAATCAATATTTTACATGACCAAGCTCAATTGCAAGCCTACACTGACCTGGTGCACAAGGAATCACATCTCCCGGATGTGGGTGCTCAACAAGGACAATGAGGTGGCAGTCGAATGGAACGGCATGTGACCAGACCACATGGCCCTCCATAATCTGGCACATTGGTCTAAAACTGGCATTAACAATAGCCATAAATGGCATTTAAGGGGGCGTCTTCTCCAACTTGTTTGCAACCACCCACCTCGACTCTACGCAAAAATGAATTCTAGTGAAAATCTTACCACTGCACTTGTCCAACATCCTCTGCCTCTGCAATTCCTCTGCCCTCAAGCTGCTGCAGCACCCAACTCTCGCACTACCACCGGGAGACACTGCCACCTCCTCTATTGCATTGATTTAGGCCCAAGAATACACTTCACTCAGAGCTTGGCTTTCCATTACGTCTTCCACTCAGCCTCTACCGCTAATTCCTCCTCTGAGCCACCCGTAAATTCTACTGAACCTCTGCATCACTCTGAGCCTAATCCCAGAAGAAATTTTCAAGCTTTTGAAGCCAACATGCCGAGAACGCGTCATCATATGCACAGTCGCAGGGGCAGAAGCAGAGGAAGCTTGACTCGTCCCCATCATTCTCCAGTTTCAAATTCCACTTCCTCTCTAGCCCAGCAGACTACAGGGTGCTACCCAAACACCCACAGTGGAAGAGGTCGCTCTCAACTTCACTGCCTCCAATTGATGCCCCCTACTTCGCCTCCCAGCGGCATTCCTTCCAATCCTGCTTCACCTCCCAGAGGCACTCCTTTCAATCCACAGCAGCATCTCTAGTCCGCCCAATTCACCTTTGGTTCATCCATGAACAGGCCCATCATCATTACCACTATCTCCATAATCTTTCACGAGACGGAGCAAGAAATTGAGGGATAGGCCACTGAAGGTGGTGGCCGCACCAGAGCAATTGAGGAGCAGGCCACTGAAGGTGGTGGCCACACCAAAACTAGCCATGGCTCAGACGAGCACCCACGGAGTAGGGACGAGGCAAACTTGGAAGGAGATGGCACAAATGGGGAAGGAAGCAGACTAGGACCAGCATGAAGCAGAAGACGTGGATCCTTACCGTTGTTTCATTGAGGAGGAACAATCGGCTCAGCAGGCAGACAACACGGAGGCTTCACAACAGGTAGGTGTTGACATGGAGGATTACAGGTGCTTCATCGTGGAGGAACACTCATCGTCTTCGCCTTGCTCCTAGTCTGCCACATTGCATGCCATGTGTTTGCCACACAACCCGCCACATAGCCTGCCACGTGTATGCTATTCTCAGTTTTTTTTTTTTTTGGAATTTTTCTTTCTAGTTTCTTTAATGGGGGTCCTAGAAAAACTAATGGTATTAGGTTCCTTGGTTGGTCTCTATTTCACCTTGAAAAATTGATAAAAAAAACTGTGAGCAATTGTTGTTTTCCCCTACGTGGGCAGCAAGTTAAATTTTGCAATCGTTTTTTGATTCGGACTGGTTTCCCATTATGGGCGGTCCATATTTTATTTCTGTTGTTTTCTGCCAATACTCAGGCATGTATATGCACAGGCTAAGGCCTCAGTGTACAATACTTTTTCAGTAATAGAATTAGCCTAACTTAGAAAAAAAAATCATGATTATTCTACAAAGTAATCTCTTCCTCGATATTTTAATGATTTAGCCAAGACTTGGCATCTTTAAACCAACCTGACTTGAGCCATAGGTGGTTTTGTCTTCCATATTGTTTATCTTGCTCTTATACATCACGTACCTAGTCATAATCATGCTCTCAATGGGGAAAATACTCAATTTGATGAGGAGGATATGATAGGTGGTTACTTTTAATTTTAAGACTATAAGTTATCAAACACTTTTCGATATACTATATCTTTCTCCACGATTCTCTAGAGATATTGTGATGCAAATTTCATAACCATATAACATAACTGGTGTAACAAGAGTCTCTAAGAGGGATTTCTTCTTATCCTAAAGTTAAAGGTTTGTTTATTTACATATATTTTCATTCTCAAATAAGCTTTCCACCCTTCATTTATTCTTTTATCAATATTATAGGTCTAAATGAGCTCGTGGTAGAGAGCAATACAAAGATATTTGAATGAAGTCACTTCGTCCAAACTATTATTATCATACATGAAATTAGTGTAAGTGATATTTTGGATTTGATTATTATAACTCTTGTTTAATTATAGCTAACAAACATTTATGTATTAGAGCAGAAATCCTTGAGAATCTTTAGTTGCTTACTGAGATTGTAGATACTCCTTGCCATAAGAACAATATCATCAATATAAAGAAGGATGATGACGATTCAAGCTAGAGACATGCTTGACATGTTCTACTTCTTCAAAAAAACCCTCTTACTTGTCAATGTATACGCCAAAAGAGGGAAGGGGACAACATATAACGTTGCTCAATTCCTATTTTACAATAAAAAAATTTAACTAGCCCTTAGTGTTCCTAAACTTGGCTACAATATTCTCATACAACCTTATCACAATATCTCTCAACTTGAAAGGAAATTTTAACTCTTTTAATCTCTTCTAGAAGTTAATTATAGTTGTTAGGACCACATAACCAAGAGGAGTGAGTGATGTCTAAAGACATCGTTGCTTGGGATCCTAATGGTCATGAGGACCAATTTACTTGGAGTCTTTTCACATTTAAAAATGTTATATTCTACATGAATACCACATGTCAATACCACAAGTTGTCATAAACCTAGAGCTCGAAAACCATTGGTAACTTGACCGAGTCAAGTTTACCCAAACTACCTTAACAAAGTGCCATGTTAAATGTTTTTCTAAAGTTATAGAACTAGCATAAGAGATTGATTCTGTTATTTTAACACTCCTCTACAATGAAATTAACCATAACAAGGTGGTCCACATTTGAATGATAACTCCTAACTTCTAGTTGAACTTTAACTATTTTTTTATAGCTTTCTAAGCATATATTATTCTTCTTCTCCATAACAATTCCACATTGCAATTATTTTCTTGACTCTAAGTTCAGTTATTGATATCATAAGTCTATATGTTATATGACACCACGATTTTTTCCTAGAATTTCAAGAATTGATTCTCAAAGCCTATATTCCATGTCTATTTGTGTTTACATTTATATTTAGTAATAAATTTATAGTTAGTTACAATTGTATTCAAAGCAAAATACTTCATACAATTGAATACAAGAACATAGCATAGCAAGGAAACACAGATGTTGAATCTATTTTAGATGCCTATCATGCAGAAACATATTGTAGTTCTTATATGACAAAAATGGATCGCTCTATTACAATTGCATTTAAACAAATTGGGCAAAAAATCGTATATCTTGTCGAGACAACAAAATTGAAGTTATTCATACACTTGGAAACACATTGCTAACTATACAAAAAATATCAAGTGGACAAGCAGTGCACATTGTTTTGTGTTTGCCTTTGTATTCAACTATTAGAAGAACAATTTTCATGAACGCTGATTGAGCTGGAGAAATAATATATGTTCCAAAAATACCTACTTTGTCAAAACAACAATCTGATAACTCTGAGTTCCTTAGTTGTAGTTGTATTCAGTGTCAAATACTTGACACAACTTAATACAAGAACTGTTGACACCTAATCCTCAGTGATTGGGGAACTGAATGTGAACAGTCATCGAGAAGATGAACTGAACAATCACATTCATTTATATAATAGATAGCTGGCTAAATGAATAAACGCATTAGTTTTCTGGAGTTACTCCTGGCCTGACATGGTATCAGAGCACAGGTCCCAGGTTCTTTTTTTAACCTTGCTTTGTAACTCCTGTCCACTGCCTACCTTCTGCTCCTCTATCCCACACCTGATTGAAACGCATGCCTGCCTAAAAGCTGCATACCAAACATCTGAATTGAAACGCCTGCCCGTTCCTGTGCATTGCTGCGTTATTCAGAGCCATTGTCAGTCTCCCTTTCCGCTTGCATGTTACACAACGAAACGAAACTCTTCGTTTTGAACGCTAACACTTCGTTTGGCTCTCCTTTCTGTCTCATTTGGTCTGCGAGTCATGTTGAAGGTGTAATGCTGAGAGGCTACCGTAAATCACCACCCCATCAAATGGTTCCCACCTCTGCTCCCCTTGAAACGGCTCCGACCTATCTTCCCTTTCAAACTGCTCTGACCTCCCTCCACTTCGCTGTGCGAGTGTGAGCGTGATGCGCACTGGGCAATTTCAATTCGAATAATAGGCAACTCTTTATCTGATATAGCATAGGGTCAATTACTATCATATGATTGCATATTGAAGCCAGGGTTTTCAATTTTCAAAGGGTCCTTTGTTTTCATCAATATAGCAGTTCGAATCCTTTTTATATTCTGTCATCCATAACTGTTCACACGACGGCGAAGAACTATTTGTCAGTCTTGTAGTAAGACTGTGTTGTGAGACGTGAGGGCACAGTCATGACTGCCAAAAGAGATTTGCGGAAGCGTTGTACGATCATTCAGTTTGGCTTGGTGAGATCATTTCAGCTCTTTTTGTAAGTGACTAGATATGTAAATTTGCGCGGAGACTGTCACGCTACTGGTTTGATTCGTTGTTTGGTATGACCATTGGGAGGAAAGTGTTTGTCATTTCTGAGTTTGGGGACGAATTATGCAGTGGATTGAATAATCCAAATGTTTGTGTTTTAAAATAAACTCGAAATGGAGATCTAAGACAGTGATTATATTAACGAAAAAAAGGAAGAGCAATTGCTTTGCTTTTAACACAAGCGTTCAAACATTTTTTTGCGATGATATATATATATATAGTGATATATGTATTCATTTCAATGATAAATAATGGCGTAGCATAATTTTGAATGATTTTGAATATATTTCCATATCAAAATCATTTTTTTTAGCAGCGGAAGTTTTTTAAGAGCAAATTTTTTTCTCGCCATCAGAAGTATTAATATATCAGCAAAAGTTTTTTATATCAGCAGAAGTAATTTTTTACAGAATGCATTCAATCATCTCTATGATAGGAATAGTTCTCACTGGTAAGGAGAACTATCCTAACTGGTCCCGGATGATACAACACACCCTCATCTTCAATGAGTTGTGGAAAGGAGTGTGTGTCGGAGAAGGAGACAGTGACCCAGAAAAGCCTACATCAGACAAAGAGCTCGCCATCTGGGAAAACAAGAACAAAAAAGCGTATGCATTAATCGCAGCATCTGTAAATAAGGAGGTGAGTCGCCACATTTCATCATATTCAACTGCCTTTGAAGTTTTACAAAAGCTGAAAGAACTCTATGACTCACATTCTGCACTTGAAGTCGTCCAACTTATGATTAAACTCTTCACTCTTGAACTGCAAAATAATGATCCTCTTGCTCTTGCATCTGAAATAAAGTCTATAATTCATGATATCAAATCCACTAAAGTTGAGTTGGATATCTCTCTTATTACTTTTCTCAAGGCACTTTATCCTACATACTCCAATTATCTTGAGTCTTTGCAAGCAAATGGAAATCTCAAAGATATAACCTTTGACTCTCTTGTGAAAAAGTTTGCTG
>APFE030009117.1:0-10697 GCA_000404065.3 Pinus taeda
TATATATGTATGTATGTATATATTAACTGGGTGGTGAGCCATGACCCTCACCACCCCCGTCAGATCCAAACAAATATTAATTAAAAAAAAGGGTTGACAGACCATGACCCTCACTGGTCCCAACAGTCACAAACAAAATGTTTATTAAAATAGTTTGGCAACCATGACCCCGCCAGACCTCCAACCAACCATCGCCACAAATATTACGTTATAAACATATATTATATGGGGTGGGCGGGTCACCTCCTGTGGACCCAGCCCACACCCCAACCTCTATACTATATATTAAGCATATGTTGCCATCACATTTAAAGTGGAGTCAATGGGGATTGACCCCACTAGGCGGCCCCATGTGGCACTATGCCAAACCAACCAAAACGATCAAACCCACCAAATATTGTGTGCCTCTATTTAATGGGTCAAGCATTAATGTCCCAACTGTTATGCACCACAAACAATTAACTGTTGTTAAATATAGTACAACGCACCCTAATAAAATAATTATGCATGTGGATTATGTGGGGAGGCGGGATTTGATCCCTCGACCTCCCATTAACAAATTTCCATTTTTACCAGCATGCCAATGGGGCTTCCTTGGAAAATCTGCCCTCAAAATTTATTAAAACCCTCATTTCTTCAGTGCATGAAGGTGAAGGAGAGTGCGGGAATTGAGACATATATTTTTTAATTAATTTTGTAGGTGGAACCATGAGACTAGAGAAGAGGCAGGTGGAACCATGATTGAGCCAAATTTTCAGGAGGGCGAAATTTTGCTTGTGTCCAAACTGGACAAAGTTTATGCCAATCCTACACCTTTTAGTGACCCGAACCTGATGGTGCAGACATAATTTTAATCTGAGTAGCAGATCTTCAAATGACCCAAAATAGGGAATCTTTGAGGAATCTAAGGGGAATCTAAAAGATTCCTAGAGCCCTAGATTTTCACTTTGCTAGAATTCAGAAATTTGACAATCGATTTTACACTATTCGACGCCACGAATCTGATTGTGCAATCAAATTTCCCATTTGATCATTCCATTTTTCTTCCACTTTTCAAAGTATAGTGTAGGTGTGAGAATCCAATGTGTGAGTAGTCATTTCCATGATATTCGACGCCAAGAGATTGATGGTACAACTAGATCCAACAATTTATCATCCTCTACTTCAGATAACTCCTTGATGTGAGGTATATGCAGTGTGATCATGTACTTCTTTATCTCTTTGCTTGAGATGCATTGTGTTGTATAGATCCATGTTTGATGTTTGATGTGGGATCTTGTTTTGTTCTTGATGTGAGATGTACTTATTATTATGTTTTGATTGAGATCATTTTTCGTCATGTTGAAGGGATACTCATGTGTCGTCATGTATGTTTGAATTGAGATCCCTTTGATGCCATGTTGGTGGGATGCTCATTATTAACATACGTTAAATTATGTCATGCTGATAGGAGTCCTTTTTGAATGAGAGTTCCTGCAGCGGAACATCTCTTGGAACCACCCCTACGTGAGGGCATATTCCTTGTATGATAGAGAAAACACATGCATGTACATCATCATTTTTTCCAATACTTAATGTAGTGGCCTACACCATCTTGACATCAGGGCCTTGAGACGTAGTCCCTCCTAGATGAACTCCATTATCAATGTCTTGTGTTTAATGTTGTTGATTCTTGTCATGTTTCTTCTTCTTAACAACATGCATCTATGTTCCTTTATGTTCTTTTAAATGAAATTCTAATCACATCAAGAAAGCAAAATATCTTGGTTAAATCTGGGTGTTGAGTCAACTCGGATCAAGTTTGGTATCAGAGTGGTCTTTGCATGGATGTGAATTGCAAGCGTGAACAATGGAACATGCAATGATGGAGGATGACAAAGCGATGTACGAGACCATGCTCAGAATTTCCCAAAAGGTGGAAATAATGCATGAAATTCTATAGAAAGAGACAGAGGAAAAGCAACAAGTGCAACTTCAATTGGGAGGCACAAAAGAGGCCCTGGAAGAACTAAAGCACCACAACCAGAGTCTTCAAGAAGATAACACTAAAAAAGGATGATAACTTGGAAAAGTTGCAGCGTGACCCATGTGAGGTAAAAAGTAGTTCTCCATCTTCATGTATGTTTCCTGATGATGATTTCACTGTTTTTGAAAATCATACCACAAGAATTAGCTCCAAACTGTTGAAGAGAATGGGGTATGAATGAAAAGGCTTGGGCATTAATGGCGAAGGCATTGTCAACCCCATCAAAGTAGAGGAATTACCAATAAAGGAATTTGGGGAATGCGCCACGACAACCATCAAACCACCAACAACAGATGATGAGAGGCCCTTGTCAGTTCTTTCCAACTTGATAGTGGAGGTAAAAGATGTTGATTTCCCTTCATTTTCATCTTCACATAGTATGATTTCTGTTGGAGATGTGAGATACCAATTACAAGGACAAACATGAGGCTCCTTACCAGGATGAGGTACAAGGAGGAAGAAGAACTTGGTGTTAATAACCATGGCATAACCCAACCATTGGAGGTTGTGCAGAGACCTCAATTTGTAGGCTTGGAATACACTGAAGGAGAATGCTCGAAGGTGTCAGATTCTTCTGAGACATCGTCGAAATCATCAAGGAAAGAGAATGATGGGAACACATCACAATCATCCCATGGCAGTGCCCATTGCAGGGAAAGAGTTGAGGAAAGATGTCATCGCCATAATGAAACCAAGGACAACAAGGAAAGGTATAACGAGTCTTGATTATTAGAATGTCCATTTCGATTATAATCATGTTGTTAATGATGAACGTCAAACATGGCATTGAAAAACATGTACCTTTTGTGGATTACATAACCATACATTTTCTAAGTGGTGGAAAAGAATAACAACACACAAAAGGAGGAGGCATGAAATGCCCTCTCAACAACAGGTAACGAAACATGTTAAGCAGATCTAGAGGAAGAATATGTATTGCAGTCATTGCCACAGAGGTCGCCATCAAAGAGCCACTTGTTGGAGGCTTCATCCAGAGAAGCGCCTTAAAGACAAAGCATCGGTGCATGAACTAGATGAAACAGTTGTTCAACCGTCGAATGCGCCACAAGGAGGCGACCCATTCACCTGATAAGTGAGAAATGGTTCTTCTAAGCGTGATAGAGAGTAATGGTCTTATTTTTTTCCAATCATGTGTTGCATTCTAAAATGTAAAAGTGATGATGTGTTTTCCATCACTTGTTAAGCAACAATGATGTCTGGTCTTATTTTGTGATGCATTTTAAAACTGTGAAAGTAATGTTTTGTTTCCATCGCTTGCCAAAGAAACAATAGTGTTCAGCCTTATTTTTGTAAATCATGTCTTGCAGTGGTGATGAGCTTACCATCACTTTTTGACGCAACAATGATATTTTGGCCTTGTTTGCATAGCTGGGGTATTGTTTCCATTTTGATGTAAACTTGATCATCGAGTATGTGTTATAAACTTGTGGCAAGTATGGGATGCTTGGGTCATTAGTTGGTCATGTAAGTCAAGCATGTAATTTGCAAAAAAACAATGTACTAAAGGTTTTCAGACGTGGTAGGTGTCATCTCATCGCTTATGGCTCCGAAGGACAAAGGTGAGGGAGAAGGAAGGGTGACATATCAGATATTGTAAGTGCAAACAGGGTACAAAGAAGTTGCAAATTATTTTTCATGTTTTTGGAGGACAAAAAGCTCCTCAGTGGGGATGATTAATCAAGGTGGCTCTAGACACAAGAAAAAGTCCCAGAAGACTTAGTAAGGGTCAAAATTCAAAGTGGACGGATTTCTCCCAAACTAGCACCAGATCGAAGTGCTTGTCTCCCTGATTCCAATAGTGAGAATGACACTCAAATCCGAGCTTGTATGAGGGAGAACAAGCCTGTCAAAGTTCCAGTCAAAGTTGGGCAGTGGGCCAAGTTTAAGTGTCCTACAAATTCATCATCAACCAACATTGAACCTAGCTCCTGAAAGCAGCCGTATTTGTTGGATGCTTAATTTGTCTAATATCCCTTATATTAGACAAAATCAAAACAATGTTTATTATTAACAAATATATATATATATATATATATAATATATATTATATATATAATTATATATATATATATATATATATATATATATATATATATATATATATTAATATATTATATATTTATATATATAGTATATATATATATAGTATATATATATATATATATATGAATTGGGTGGTGGGCCAATGACCCCACCACCCCCATCGGATCCAAACCGTATATATTAAAGACATAAATGTTGATTAAAAAAAGGGCCGACAAGATGGGACCCCCGCAAGCCCCAATAGTCACAAACAAATTTTTTATTAAAATAGTCCGGCGGCCATGACCCCGCCGAACCTCCAACCAACCACGCCACAAATATTACGTTATAACCATATATTACATGAGGTGGGTGGGCCACCTCCGATGGACCCAACCCACACCCCAACCTCTATACTATATACGTAAGCATATGTTGCCATCACAGTTAAAGTGGAGCCAGCGGGGATTGAACCCACCCGGCGCACGTGGGTCATCCCCCTCCGTGGGGTCCCATGTGGCACTATGCCAAACCAACCCAAACGGTCAAACCCACCAAAAATTGTGTGCCTCTATTTAATGGGTCAAGCATTAATGTACCAAATGTTATGCACCACAAAATAATTAACTGTTGTTAAATATAATACAATGCGCCCTGATAAAATAATTATGCATGCGGATTATGTGGGGAGATGGGATTTGATCCCCTGACCTCCCGTTAACAAATTGCCATTTTTACCAGAGCGCTAGTGGTGCTTCTTTTGAAAAATTGCCCTCGAAATTTATTAAAACACTCATTTCTTTAGTTTGCGAAGGCGAATGACAACACATAAATTGAGACATATATTTTTTCATTAATTTTGCAGGTGGAACCACGAGCCTGGAGAAGAGGCAGGTGGAACCATGATTGAGCCAAATTTTCAGGAGGGAAAAATTTTGCCCGTGTCCAAAATGGACAAAGTTTATGTCGATCCTGCACCTCTCAACAACATGAACCTAATGGCGTAGACAAAATTTTGATCTGATTAGAAGATCTTCAGATGACCCAGAGGAGAGAATATTTGAGGAATCTAGGGGGAATCTAAAATATTCATGTAGTCCTTGATTTTCACTTTGTCAGAATTTAGAAATTTGATAGTCGATTTTACACTATTCGACGCCTTGAATCTGATGGTGCAATCAGATTTCCCATTTGATCATTCCATTTTTTGGCCACTTTTCAAAGTGGAGTGCAAGTGTCAGCATGCAAGTGTCAGCATCCAAATTGTGATCAGTTATTTCCATGATATTCGATGCCACGAGATGGATGATACAGCCATATCCAACAATTTATCGTCCTCTGCTTTAGATAACTCCTTAATGTGAGGTATATGCAGTGTGATCATGTACTTATTTATCTCTTTGCTTGAGATGCATTGTGTTGTATAGATCCATTTTTGATGTTTGATGTGGGATCTTGTTTTGTTCTTGATGTGAGATGTACTTATTATCATGTTTTGATTGAGATCCCTTTGTCGTCATGTTGACGGGATACTCATGTGTCACCATGTATGTTTGAATTGAGATCCCTTTGATGCCATGTTGGCAGGATGCTCATTATTAACATACGTGAAATTATGTCATGCTGATAGGAGTCCTTTTTAAATGAGAGTTCTTGCAGTGGAACATCTCCTGGAGCCACACTTGTGTGAGGGAATATTCCTTGTATGATAGATAAAACACATGCACTTGCATCATCACTCTTTCCAACACTTAATGCAGTGACTACACCATCTTGACAATGAGGCTCGAAGATGTAGTCCCTCCTGGACGAACTCCGTTATCAACGTATTGTGTTTTATGTTGTTGATTTTTGTCATGTTCCTTCTTTAAAACACGCATATATGTTCCTTTATTCTCTTTTAAATTCAATTCTAATCACATCAAGAAAGCAAAAGATCTTGGTTAAATCCGGGAGTTGAGTCAACTCGAATCAGGCATGCCTGGCATGAGATCGATGGAGTACTTGACTTGACAGTGTTGAGGCACCCCCATAGCTGAGGATAAAATGTCCCTATACTCCTCCACAACCTTTTCCATCTATTGTTTTTGTGCAGAGGATCCCTATATGGAAGCCATGGCCACAATATTATTCTTTCCCTAAGGGTGAATCATAAGGAAAATAAATGTCCTGGTCTGTGAAATGATCTTATTGCATTTTTTTGTAGTGATCAAAGAGATGGTGGTAGGCGGGGCTCCCTCTGGTATCCTGTACAAATTATTGCCCAAATTAATAATCAGAGAGAGAGGTCAAGACTCATATACACCATGTTTCTTCCACAAGTATGGTTTTCCTAATAATACATCACAAACATCAAGAGGGGAAACATCACATAGTACTTCATCAGTGAAGGGATCGATGTTGCGGGGTAAGTGACACTACTAGCTGACATGGAGATCTCATCCTTGGTGAAGCCACCTGATGGTGTACGACTGCGAATGTTTTGTAGTCGGTAGGCCCAACCGCTTCACAAACTCTACTGAAATGAGGTTCTTTTGGCTTGCTTTGTCAATAATGAACTGTAGTGGAGAACCCTTCATCCATATCTTTGAGTCGAAGAGGCATTCCCCCTCCTCTGGATCTTCATGATCATTCTTATGGATATTGGTGGTGACCATGGTGGAACTGGGCTTTGCATTAATGATCTGCTTCCCTTTTTCATTCCCCTTGTTGGGTTCTGACTCAAAGTCAGAACATGCATCGGATTTGGAAGCCTTAAGCTCAGCCACTGGTGACTGCTTGGCCTGAAACTCTCTCATGTTGTGAGTGGAGCTCTTATGGAACACACAACATTTTCCTGTGTCCCCCTTTGTCTTTATGGTGTTGTTCTTTGCTTGCAACTTTGGCGGGTTGTTTTAGGTTGCCTCACCTTGGCTTTGTATGTTTCTCTACAGTTTGGGGCACCTTTTTCTTGCTTTGGATTCATAGATCCAAAGTCTCACTTGTTCAGTTTAAACTTCTTCTTAATCTTAATAGCATATCGGT
Organism: Pinus taeda; assembly: GCA_000404065.3. NCBI lineage: Eukaryota > Viridiplantae > Streptophyta > Pinopsida > Pinales > Pinaceae > Pinus > Pinus taeda. The sequence continues at coordinate 7,094 of APFE030009117.1, forward strand.
ACGCTATGTCAAGCGAGGAGATGTCCAGGAACTCCATATCATCCTAGATGTACCTATGTAGGCATTCACGGTACTTGAGTATTAAATGTCACTCTGAATCCTTGATACCCAGCCTCGTGCAAAAGGTATGAAAAAAATTGGTAAACTTCGACACATCTTGGTCCATTCCCTGTCCTAGCGTGTTCCACTTTATGTATTTATCCTCATATCTCCCGATAGGGTAATACTACTCCTTGATGGCATCCCAAAATGAATTCCAAGGAGGTGTAGCTAAAAATAGTGAGGGTGTACTTTCATCCTTCTTCTCATAGTAGGTTTCCCACCAATCCTTGATGCAGGGGGCGACTTTGAGAAGTGCAAAAGTAATATTTTTTCGGTTGGAAAAATCATGAACAGAAAAATATCCTTCTAGAAAATTGAACCATTTATCTATGGCATCCACATCTATTTGACCTTCAAATATGGGGATTTCAAAGTTAACTTGTACTTGAAAGGATGTGGTACTTTGAGAGTAGTTGTTGGAAGGATATGCATTGCATTTGGGTAGTCGCTAAAGGATCTGGGAAAAATTGTCCATCATCGCATTCCTTTATCGCTTGAGGGCTTATTCAAGCAAGATTTTGAAAGGATGTCCTACCCTCTCGTATTTATTTTCTTCCGCCATGGAAGGCCATTGGGATTTGCAAGTATGGCCTTGCAAAGGTTCGACCAGTTCGAGCCCTAACTCCTTATATCCCAACCTCGTTGGGGACATGCAAAGAAAAACAAAGAAAGAGAAAACTACTATGATACCACTAATCCAAATTTAAACAAGAATGAAAACAATTACCAATATAACCATAAATATAAATATGCAATATAAATAACATTCATTTCATTAATATCAAATATTGAAATATGATTACACAAAAGGAAATAAAACTAGCTTGGGCAATGGTAGCTTATCACTGAGGAGAGATGTGGTGAATACATCCCTTTGAACTGTGTTACAATGAGGCTCGAAGGCCTTTTTATTATTTAGAAACAATTGAAAACCCTAAACATCCAAAAACCTAACCCTGAGATGAAGCACCAAAAATATGGGCCCTGTTTGGGTAAATTGGTACATCAACTTCCTGGGGTCATAACTTTGGCATACAATCTTTGTCTCATGCGCACAATACCTCGTTAGAAATATCTATCTAAGGACTACAACTTTTGAATGAAAAAATGAGACAAATACTCATTTTTTTCCCATTTTCCCCAAAAAATGTTTAGGGCCTCAAACGGCTCTACAAGTTCAGGACCCGAAAAACTGCCAAAAATAGTCAAATGTGCTACAATTAAGGAAACTGGAAAACTGAAAGAGACAATGGTGGGGGTCTAAGTTGAATAGGATGGTGGCCACCAATATCCACCTAGATCAGGATTCACTCTTGGGAAATATGTCAAAGCCTCCTTCCAAGGCTGAGATAACAGAGTTGGGGCCATGTTGGAGCGAGTGGCCTATTTTCTATAGTCTCAGTTACAAATCACATGTATTATGTAATTTCGTAGATGAATTTTCCCACAAGTGTTGGATCTATGTTATGAAGAAGAAAGGTGAAGTTTTTACAAAATTTACTTAATTCAAAGAAATGGTTGAAAGTGAGACTGGTCGGAAAATTAAATCCCAAAGGAATGATAATGGAGGAGAATTTGTGTCTAATGTTTTCAAATATTTTTGTGCCAAGGAAGGCATTAGAAGAGAATTGATTACACCCCACAACCCATAGCAAAATGGGGTAGCAGAGAGTAAAAATAGAATCATTGTAGGGGATACAAGGGCAATGTTGCACAATTAGGGGCTGCCACTAATTTTGTGGGCATAAGCATGCAATACAACAATTTCTTTGTAGAACCAGAGCCCTCACAAAATACTTGGAATGATCACACCTGAAGAATATTTCTTGGGAGGAAGCTAGTTGTATCCCATTTTCAATTTTTTGGAGCTACAATCTATTGTCGTGTCTCCAAAGATAGCAGGAAGAAGTTGGAGCCTACAATTGAGATGGGTATATTTTTAGGATATATAGAGACACCTCATAACTATCGGGTGTATTTTCCCTCATTCAAGATGAAATTGATGAGGAGTGATCTCATATTTGATGAGAAAAAGGCTATGATAAGCTCTCTAGAGTGAGAGCTGAGTATTGCACTGGAGGAGGAGCTTTTAGCTCCAAAGAAGGATCCTCAGTCAAAGCCTCAGGATCTTGTGGAGTAGCAACATGTGGAGGAGTAGAGAGTAAGAAAGGTGGAGGCAACCACTCAACCATAATCTTCCAGAGAGGGGAGAAAGAGAACTAGAGAGGCTAACAGGTTGGTGCAAGATGCACAAGAGCATGTGGGAGTTCCTACATCCTTGCGCAAATAGAGGAAATCACCCGACATGTATGATGGTTATATGGCACTTATGACAAAACTCATTGACTCTTAGCCTTCTTCATTTGAGGAGGAAGATTCCCAATTTGTGTGGGTAGATGCCATGGTGGAAGAGTATGACTCCATTGTGAAGAAAATGTATGGGGGGTGGTGTCGAGACTAGAGAACAAGTCAGTGGTTGGTTCCAAATGGATATACAAGATGAAGCATGAAAATAATGACAATATCAATAGATACAAGGTCAGATTTGTGTCCAAAAGCTTCTCACATCTAGAGGGAGTTGAGTATGAGGATACATTTTCCCTAGTGGCAAGATATTAGTCCATCAGAACCATTCTAGCATTAGTTCCGCAGATGGGGTGGAAGATCCACCAAATGGATGTGAATATTTCTTTCCTCAATGGAGTGGTTGAGGAAGATATTTACATAGATAAGCTTGAGGGATTTGAGACATTTGACAGGGAGACACATGTGTGTAGACTTAGGAGATCCCTTTATTGTATTAAACAAGAACCATGTGCTTGGTACACTCAGATAGTCATATATCTTAGTGGATTGGGCTTCATCAAAAGTGAAGCATATGCTAATGTCTACTACATTGTGGTAGATGGAAAATAGCTCATTCTAGTCTTGTATGTAGATGAATTGATACTAACAGGGGATGAGAAGTTGATCCAGTCTTGCAAGGTGGGCCTTGTAAGAGAGTTTAAGATGAAGGACATGGGTTTCATTCACTCCTTCCTTAGTTTTGAGGTGTGGCGGGGAGATGGAGAGTTGTTTGTGGGTCAGGGGAAGTATACGTCTGAAATACTTTAGAGATTCCATATGTAGTACTGCAAGCCTATGGATACTCCTCTAGATACGAACTAGGGGAAGGAGGATTCTTCTACAAGAGAGGTAGTATATGCTACCATCTCCAAACAGATGGTGGAGTCCTTGATGCATTTGGTGAACACAAGGCCAATATATGTTATGTAGTTAATCAAGCAAATCAGATTATGGTGAAGCCTACCAAGATTCAATAGAAAGTAGAGAAACATTTTCTTAGATACCTCAAAGGCACAACATATTTTGGGCTATGGTATAGGAGCACTAATGGTATGAATATCCAAGGCTTCACTAATGTAAATTGGGAAGGGATTCCATCAGACAAGAAGAGAACTTCAAGAGATATCTTCAATGTTGGGTCAACAACTATTTCCTG
>APFE030009141.1:6504-25181 GCA_000404065.3 Pinus taeda
ATATTTTTTATTAAATAGAAATAAATTATTATTTTTTATAACAAAGTGTTTTGTTTATTAAGAAGCATAAAATTGTTTTGATTATGAAGTACAACTTAGAATTGTTTTTACCTAGTTAAGAATTTGCCTTGTAAGGAAAGAAGTTAATGGCCTAAGATATCTTGTAGGAGTGGAAGTTTTTCCTCCTATGGACGGCCACCAAATTATTTCACATGGCATAGTTTTCCTTGAATAAGGGTGATAAGTGAGTTTGCATTTGTGGAGAGTTCTCAATAATGGTTGTCTCCGATGATGATTGGTTGACAACTAAGTTATGATAGACGTTACCACCATTGTTTAAGAGATGTTTTATTAATAATTTTTTTAAATATATGTAAATATTTTTAAAGCAAATAACTAGATAAACTTTATTAATGAAAACTGCACTTGAAGCTTGCAACATGAGTACAATTTAATCATAGCCAAGATTAGAGTCTATTGGAAATATAAGAACCCAGATCTTTGTTGATGCGGAGCAGTGGTAGCTATAGATTCTAAAAAAAGTTCCATCATAAACAATGAATTGAGCTTCGAGCTCATCAACATGGGCTTCAACATTCAGGTCCAGAGGAAGAGGATCATGTGGAACATACCTAGAGGAGGTCGACTATAGAGATGAAACAAGAGGACATGGTTGCGGAAGTGGAGGAAAAGTGAACTCATCCAATTTGCTACACACCCAACCAAGTTCATCGTCCAACCTGTTGAAATTGTTGCTTGTGTCAGATTAAAATGTCCATAGAAGATGCCACTTGTGTCTTTTTAGACAGAATTGGGTGCTTTTATATTAGATAATGATCTGGCAGGGTGCCAGAAAGTTGAAAATTACATTATTTAGAAGAGTCAGGGATCTCAACCTCTTACAAGAGAAATTTAAAGATGAGGTAGAGGTGTTATAATGAATACTACCTAATATTCTGACTAGTCTCGTAGGCTGCTAGTGAAGATGGCAGAAAATTGTCCACCCAAAAATATAAATAGACAATACAATGTGATTTAGTAAAGGAGATCATAGAAGTGATTTTCTTATAGTTGGCAGCATATGGATCTTTTCTGAGAAATTTAGCAGAGAAATCCTTGAACCTATATTTACCAATTTGTTCTTTTTTCCTTCTTCTTTGGAGCCCATCCTTTTCCAAATTGCTTCGACTGTGTGGAGATTACTTGGTTGTTAGTTGTTAAAGGGGGATCTATGTCTCTTAGTGAACATTAAGGGAGAGAATGGGTGCCCCATGGGATTGGGAACTTGCATGGAAACATCACCACGTAATGGTGCATTGACATAACACAAATCTAATCTTGTATTGTTGTTGTCCCATTTTTTATATGAGTTATCAAAAAATCATTGTTGAGAAAAAAATCCCACTAATGGCCTTTTTTCTCTAAAGCACGGAGCCTTTTGGTGCCACCAATTAGTGAATTTTCCTCTAATTCTTTTGTAAATAAGTCACGACCGCAAAACCTTTTGTTTTTTGAATTTGAATCTTTAATAGGATGGTTATTATTCTTGCATAAATCAACACTGGGTGCATCATCTACAATCTTTCTAGAATTGGTTGATGCATCCTCACTAATTATTCCTATAAAATTCAAGATATTAGATATCATTTTTGGGATTCAACTGCGTTAAGTAAGTCATTCAAACGTATGACTATTTCCATGAGAGGTAGTCGTAACTGACTAATTTCTCATGATTTTTGAATAGCTCACTTAGCACTCATTGCATCGGGTGATGCTCACAGGGGTGAAGAAGTGGGATTGAAACTAGTGAAATGTGGAGAACGAATCACATAGCATCAATCATCACTTCCGGGGCTTGCACCCGGTAACCAGGACTTCCCAGGAGCACCCATCCCATATCTCCTCTGGCTCAAGCGCGCTTAACTGTGGAGTTTTTCCCACAATCAAGCCCACTTAGCTTGCTCCCCATTTGCAAAACCTTAGCAAGTATTGTGCCTCATGAACCATTCAAGTAGAGATCCCTTGACTCTTTTTGAATTTAAGTATGGGGGATTACGCAGTGCATTATATTAGATATCATTTTGGGATTCAACTGCGTTAAGTAAGCCATTCAAACGTATGACCATTTCCATGAGAGGTAGTCGTAACTGACTAATTTCTTATGATTTTTGAATAGTTCACTTAGCACTCATTGCATCGGGTGATGCTCACAGGGGTGAAGAAGTGGGATTGAAACTAGTGAAATGTGGAGAACGGATCACATAGCATCAATCATCACTTCCGGGGCTTGCACCCGGTAACCAGGACTTCCCAGGAGGTCACCCATCCCAGAACTCCTCTGGCTCAAGCGCGCTTAACTGTGGAGTTTTTCCACAATGATTTTGGAGGTGTTGCTAGTATGAAATGTTTCTTGAACTAAAATTATGTTGTTTATAATCTATCTTCAAGCTATAAAACCACTCTGATTTTCTAATATCAGTTTTTTTTATGACTTTGTTTAGTATTGTGGCAATAAATTTTGAGAGAATTTTAGAGGCGGCATCACATATGCTTATTGGTCTAAATCTAGCAAAGGAGTTTGCATTGGTATCCTTAGCTATCAAGGCCATAAATGTAGAGTTGATTCCTCCCCCAACATTCCTCTTCTTTCTTGTCCATTCCATAAGCCATGCTTTATTAAATTATAGAGGGCTTTGAAAAAATGAATGGTGAATCTGTTTGGCCCCAGGTGCCTTGTTTGCTACTAGACTACACACAAATTTCATTACCTCGTTTTCCTTAATGGGTTTACACAACACTTCATTTTCTTCATTAGATATGGTGGCTGAAATTTGCTCAAGCATCTTGTCTACACTTTATTTTTTGTCCTTATGCTCTTTCTAGTATTGTTATTTGTAGTATTGATGAGTTATTGCTTTATTTCCTTATATCCCTTAATTGTTTTGTTGATAAATTAAGGGCAATGCAATTGTTCTATTTCTCTTTACTATGATAACTTTAACTGCTTGATGTATTATTTTCTTCAGATTTGATTGATATTATCAACATGTAGTGTTATCATCAACCACCTATCAAAACAAGAAAATCAAAGTACACGATATTGGCACCATGTGAGGGAAAACAGCTCTCCAAAACTTGAGAGGAAAAACCCTTAAACTCTTTCTTATAAAATCTTTATTGAGAAGTTACCTGACCGAAACATTGACCCAGAAATGCCTTCAACATCAAATGACAATACCTCAGAATGTGGGCAAAGGCTAACCAGTCTGCCATAGGGCATTAAATGCCCTGGTACATGCAGGCTATATAACAATATAACACACTGCCTTGGTGGCTACATAAATTGAAAATAAAGGCAGTGTGTTATATTGTTATACAGCCTGCATGTATTAGGGCATTTAATGCCCTATGGCAGGCTGGTTAGCCCTTGCCCAGAATGTGTACTAAATCACATTGTTCAGTTCTGCAGTTGAATGATTATGACAGCCTGCACCAAAACAATTTGGATAGGCTCTCCTAGCCTCGATTTATCCTCGCTCCACATGTAGAAGTCTTATACGTTGTCACAGTTCTGAAAAGAGTAGGTTTGAAAAGCTACCATAAGGTAATAAGGTTGATTGTCACCACAGCGTAGGGAGAAGCCCTAGATTTCAGAGCGTATGCATATACGTGGATGGAGTTAGGGCTCTTCTAACCCTATGATACCCTCGCACTATCCAACCGCAGTATTCTCCTTTCGTTTGAGATCAAGACTGCTCTTCAAACCCTTTACGCAATCATGCAATGTAATACCTTAACCCTGATCCGAATGCCGAGACGAAGAGCAAGCTCGATGGTAACTTGCATGAGGGGACAGACTTCCTCACGTGTTGCGGCTATCTTCGACGTCAACATTACTCCACTTCTTCATGAGAGACAAGAATGTGTTGTGGCTATCTTCGACCTCTACGTTACTTCACTTCTTCATGAGAGACAGGAATGTGCTGCGACTATCTTCGACCTCAACGTTACTTTGCTTCTTCATGAGAGACAGGAATCGAATGCCATTTGGAGGCACATGTAGCCTATATATAGGCTTTCCCTTTCATATATTGGGCTGACGTGAAATTGGATTAGGTTGACATAACGTTTTATCAATTAGTTGAGCCAACGTGGTTTCATAGCCTTCCTATGAGTGGTTTCTTGAGTAAAACTGTGGGTACACATTTGAATATTTCTTTGATGAACTAGAAGGACTTACCTTCATTATATTTACATGAACAATAATACATGATTGTCTTCATTTATATGACTTGTTTATGGCAAAAAAAAAATCTTTAATACAAAAATACATAGTTCCAAAATATAACGAAGACCAAACCTAGTTTCACTATTTTCAACACTCCCTTGTAATTAGGTAGGTATTCATTCATACATGGTACATGGACAATCTCAATACAAGAGTTCTCGTAAGCAAAGAGTCAGATTAGTTATCCCTCTATTATATCATCATTTCAACCAACATTGTTCTATTTAGCAAGGCCTTGACTAACAACTCTATCTCTCACTTAGATCAGAGCACACAATGTTGGAAAGACCAATGACTGATAGACATGCATCATCATTGTCTCTCTTAGGTTGATACCCACCCAGATTTTCTCCGAGTATGACCTACTTGGACTATTCTCTCTTGGGTTCCTAGCCCTCAAGAATATCGGTTCTCTTGCCCACTCTTGTCTTGGATGCGCTACCACATCCTAAAAGAGTGTCAGATGCCAGATTATTACACAATACTCCATTCTTTCTTCCAAACCGAAGACAAGAATATCGTGTCTAACTCCCCCTCTTAACTAGGGACAAGTTCCAAGTTTCTCTTTACTCATAAACTTCTAGAGTTCCTTTACTCATAAGAACTCTCCAGAGCTCCCTCTTACCCAGGGACTCTATCATCAGGGATTTATAGGGTCTTCTAGTTGACTGATGATTCAAGACTTTGATGTCATCAATTTATCCATATGTAGTGTCAGTCATCCATCACTTTCCTCCGTCATGTCATTCCTTATTTCCTGGAAAGTATCCTCCTTGGCTTCATATCTGGGGCTTCCTTCATAAGCTCATTTGTCTCCACTCTTCTTCAATAGCGATTGCTCTGGATCACAAGGTACATAGTTGTGACATCCTTCAAAACTCTCCTTTCCTTGATCCTGCACACATACCCAGACTTTTCCAAGAGTCAGTCACAAAAACAAATTACATATTACCTTTTGGTGATGGCCTTCTTCTAGTGACATCTTCTTGTAGGAATCAATCATCCTGCATACATGTTGTCACATCTCCCAGTGATATCCATTGTCAAGGGTCCTCATCGTTTCAGACTTCCATTAGAGTCTTCACATCATTCTGAGAGGTTTCCTCGTCAAGTCTTCCTAATCCTCTAGATGTTAATTGCCTTCATCATGGTTGCCTCTTTCACGATCTCTTCCATCCTCACATCTTCCATCCCAGGAGCTTTCAATCATAGTTCTTCAATCGTAGTCAACCACCTCACACTTCATATGAGGATATTATGTCTATTTCATCTAATGTGACTTATGTCCTTCGGTATCCTTTCAGAGGAGGATATATTTTCTCTTTTAATCATGCTTGATCAATGATACCTGCAACCATATGACATGACATTACAATATCAAACAAATACAAGAATTCATACCTCATTATTCCTTCGGGCTTCTTTCAACAACTTTCTTGATTGAATGGATCTTCAATCCCTTGATCTGCTTCATCATGTCATCAATCCTTTATCTCATGATTTCCATAAGTTGGAATTCCGGATGAAGCTCTTGCTGCCTTCTCATATTAGGGGAGATCTTGTTTCCATGATGCCATGATGCATCTTATTATCATGACCATATCTGCAAGGATTTATGATAGGATCCTATTGAGAGGGATATCTCATTCATACTAGAGATTTATTACTCCCTCTTTTCTTTAGCTTCCTTTATCCTTCAAATGACATGAATTATTTTCCATAACCTTCCCATAGCACTGAATCTTAGATATACTAAATTGTCTTGCTTGAGGACCAGATTTCCCTTCTAATGCTTTAGTCTTTTAGCCTTCAGTACTTTTGTCCACATCTTATCTTTTTCCATTTTTGCACAGGTACCATAAGTTGTTATATGAAGAAGCTCTCTGCCTCTCCAAGACCAAGACACCAATCCCTTTTCTTCTTAACTTCTAAGATTAGCATCACTGCTGTACTACTGCATCACTGAGATATTTATTACGATTGTCATCATTGTTGTACCATGACTGTCCCTTGAGGTTGCCACAAGGGTGATCTCTGTATCTTTATCGAGATCATGTTATTTCAAGAACAGGATCATGATCATCATTGTTACTACAACTTATTTTATTATGCCGAGAGTGTAGCACTCTCTGTCATTACTATTTCCTTTTTATCAAGCCTCCATTGCAGTCCTTAACACTGCATGAATCCCTTGACATTGTTCCTCGTTATGCCTATACTCCAGTGGTTACCAAGATTCTTTTCAACATGACTGAGATAACATCTTTAGGATCATCATGATCTCTATCATTAAGGACAGTAAGGGTTCCAAAATTCTTTTAATCATATATACATTGACTGCGTATGAAGTAGATCCACCGAAATAGTGATCTTAACTTCCATCAAGGCCAAGACTGTAATGATTACTGCTTCTGTCATGAATTCGAGATTACTTATCCTTGTCACTATTGATATTGCGGCCCATCAAGAATGAGATTATTTTTAATGATACAGTGATCATTAAGTATGCGATAAAGATATCATATGTTGCGTCATTAAATCCATTACTGCTGCATTACTGAGATATTCATGATTACCTCTTCATTATGTCACAAAGATTTCTTGTCTTCATATAACCTCCAAGGCTCGGATCATGATGATGATGAGATCATACTAGGACTGTGATGATCCTTATCATTGTTCCTTCTTATTGTGCATATGTTATGGTTCTGTTCCTCCTTGTTTTGAAGAGACCGTTATTTTGCTTCCTCTCATTGCACCAAAATAGTGAAGGTCACAGAGATTAGTGCTATGTATCTATCTTCACCAATATTGTAACCACGTTTAGTATTGCATTTGAAGTCTGCTTAGGACATGCGAAGAAGTAGAACCATAGATACACATAGATGCCGAGATCATCAATGTTGTTGCGATGTCACTGAAATACATATTCATGTTGCTAGGAGATAGACTCGTATACAGTAAGCCTAGATTTATCAAGATAGTAAGACTTCATTTCGAGATTGTCATCACCATGAAGAAAATATATCTAGCCTAGAACTCATGTTAGTACTTTGTATTCATCCGAAGTCCTACCTTCTTTTTCTATCCAAGATCTGCACCTATCATTGAGACCACATAGAATGTTTTTTAACCAACAAGGTTGCGACTTACTGTCCATTTGAATTATTGTCTGCATGTGATGACACCTTATCCGAAATCATGCCAATCTAGGAGCAGGGGAATGTCCAAGGTTGGTTCTTCCAACATCCGTACAAGGTATTAGGCCTGTAGCCCATCGAAACCTGTACCATGCCTTCCTGCGGTCCATGCTCATCGAAATTTCAGAGGAGCTGCGAATTCCTTTCTTTTCATTTGCGGATACCTCAACGGGGTATTTATAGATCTGTCAAATTTGGAGATTATATAAACCCATAATAGCTTGATCTTTTGATTGATGAGGTTTTTCAACCACAGTCCAATACTTGCCAACTACTGCATGAGGTAGTTGATCTTCTCTCTGCCCTTTGATGAACCATCCCTCTGGTTCCATGTTGAGAAATTAAGGGAAATGGAATTGTTCTATTTCTCTTTATTATGAGAACTGCTTTATGTATTATTTTCTTCAGATTTGATTTGTATTATTAACATGTAGTGTTATCATCAACTAGCTATCAAAACAAAAAAATCAATCATGCACAAGTACACAAGATATTGGCACCATGCTAGGGAAAAAACCTCTCCAAAACCTGAGAGGAAAAACCCTTGAACTCTTTCTTATAGAATCTTTATTGAGAAGTTACACGACCCAAACATTAACCCAGAAATGCCTTCAACATCAAACGCCAATACCTTAGAATGTGTACCCAATCACATTGTTTAGTTATGCAGTTGAATGATTATGATAGTCTGCACCAAAAAAATTCGGATAGGCTCTCCTAGCCTCGATCTATCCTCGCTCCACATGTAGAAGTCTTATACGTTGTCACAATTCTGAATAGAGCAGGTTTGCAAAGCTACCACAAGGTAATAAGGTCGACTGTCACCATAATGTAGGGAGAAGCCCTAGATTTCAGAGTGTATGCATATACATGGATGGAGTTAGGGCTCTTCTAACCCTACGATACCCTCACACTATCCAACTGCAGTCTTCTCCTTTCGTTTGAGATCAAGACTGCTCTTCAAACCCTTTACACAATCACGCAATGTAATACCTTAACCCTGATCCGGATGCCGAGATGAAGAGCAAGCTTGATGGTAACTTGCATGAGGGGAAAAACTTCCTCACATGCTACGGCTATCTTCGACCTCGACATTACCTCACTTCTTCATGGGAGATAAGAATTTGCTGCGGCTATCTTCAACCTCGACGTTCCTTCACTTCTCCATGAGAGACAGGAATGTGCTTCGGCTATCTTTGACCTCAAAGTCCTTGAGTAGAGTCTCTGAAGGTTGAAGCGTGGAAGCTTGAGTGAGGGAAGAAAATTCGATGATAGGGGAGTAAGCAGGGTCAAAGAGAGGGGGAGTCTTTTTTTATCCACAGTAGATTTTCTCCCTTTTAATGTAGAGGAAGGTATGACAAGAGAGGGATGAAGGCTGGATAAATCGGTAGGAGGGTCATCAGGTTCAAAGCATTAAGAGTCTCCTATGAGGATACCTGGCTTAGGTAGGATAGATATAGGTTCAAAATAATTAGATGTGGGAGAAGCCATAACCTCTTTCCTGGATGAAGATATAGCTTCTGCATATCATGTAGAAGTTTTTTAGGGGTTTTCCATTCTTCTAAGGTTGATAATCACCTATAGGAGAGGATGTTGACTTGAAATCTTTAGCTAAATTCCCATATTTGTGACAAAGTTTGCACTTATAAGGGATCTGTTCATAATCCATAATATTCTCATGAATCTAGCCTCCAATTTTAAGGATTGTTTTCTCTGATAGACCTTTTTCAAGATCAACTTCAAGATAGATACGAGCATAATAATATTCCTTACCCTTAGACCCATAAATTTCCAGATATTTTCGAAGAGAATTTCCTATGGATATGAGATTGTCGGCCTCCCAGAAAGGAAGAGGAAGACGAGGAAGGTGGACCCAAATAGAAACAACATATGGAATTTTAGCTTCTAGATCAAAATCAAGAGTTTATTTGTTTAAATAGAGTCACCTTGAACTTGTAAAATACAAACCATTTTTGAATATCAAGTCCTAGTCTTCTTTGGAGCTAAAAGGAAAATGAAATATAATTTTTCGCTGGAAAAAATGATTTATGGGACTAGAGAGAAACCTAGCCCAAATTCTCTCTATCCAATCTTCAACAATTTTTGTAGAGGGCCACATACATACGAACTTCTCTATCAATCCTCTTTCAAAAAAAGTAATGGTTCTGACATAGAAAGTTTTTGAAGGAAGGTTCATTATTGGAGCGTTATCAACCTTATTAACAAATTTTGAGGTTGACTGTGATGATTTTATCTTCTTCCGCCATCCACAAATAAGGGTACTAAATGCAAAGTCCATTGGGCTATTTCCATGGCCTAAGATATTCCTTCTAACATTGTCAGGCTTGGTGACTGAGAATCTAGAGTGAAGCAAGAAATTCAAGATTTGGTTTTTTGATGTGGAGGAGCAATTACAGAGGTCAAAATTCAAATTCTCAGAGTGGTTTTATCATTGTGATCTTTGAAGATGCCACTTGTGTTATTGATCCATTATAAATTTTACATGGTGCAACACATCCTATATGTCGTTTAGCTCAAATCATATATCAAGGGTGAGTTATGCCCTGATGAAGAGGACAAGAGAGCCATATTTTCAGGGGGTAGGTCAATGATCAATGAAACCAATGAAGAAGGTGGAATTATAGAACAAAATGAATAAGCATAACGTTAACTATCATGAAGGCCACCATTTGGATATTCATAAATGAAACCACCCCCATGAATTTGTTGTGAATGAACTTGTATTGCATACCTCACTCCCCTTCTAGAGAGATTTGCAAACATGAAAATAATGATGTTGAGGGTGTGGGTGCTACAACCTAAGCATGTATACCTTGTTGCGTCAAGTTTACATCTCATCACCACCTACTGCCAACATTGCATGATATTGTTGACCTAAAAATTCTCATGGGATGGGTTTCCTTGAAACTTGTTTATTTAAGCAAAGGAACACTCCAGTATTGATGCTACTTGATTAGACAACTCATCGACCCTTGAGTTTAAGACTTTGAAAACATGATAATATTGAACTACAAAGAGGGATATGAGTTTCACTTTTATTCTTTTGAAAAGAGAAGCCAATTTTTTTTATGAAGGCAAGGATCCTAAACAAATTTGATTGATAACTAACTAAGAATCATCTAGTATGATAAAGTGAGGATTCAACAATGATTTCAACTTAACTCCTTGCAAGAGGGAATACAATTCAACTCAATTGTTGGATGTGTGCCCTAGGCCCCAAGTAAATGAATAAACACTAGTTCCTCCAAGGAAAGAAAAAAACCCACCTAAACTTGCCACTCTGAGTAAATATGTTTGAAATATTAATATTTCCTTACACTATTGTTCATAAAGGATTTTTATTTTTTAATATTTTTTACTTTTATATCTGGTATTAAGAAATCTGATTCATCTAGGTGCTTGATATCTGGGTTTAAGATAGATCTAGGATGGTTTAATTTTTTTCAAAATTTTGTTACATATATATGTACATATGTAATTACTTATTTTTTTATTATATATTTTTAATGTAATATTACTGTTGGATAAAGTTTTCATTGATGTTAATAAGAGGGCAATCTAGGTGAATCATTGAAGCATTCTCTAGACGAAACCATAGGTATTGCAAACCCTAGGTGCTTTGAAGGAAACCCTTGCAAGGTTGATGTGTAACCCTAGAGGTTGGAGCCTCATAAAGACTAGGTTGGAGCCTAAGTTAGAAGAGAGAATTGGAGCCCTATAGGATTGGTGTCCTTAAGTAGACCAAGTTGGTGCTTGGAAAAGTACATATTGGAGCTTGGTGGATTAAAGATTGGAGTCTTCATCTAGGGTTGGAGCCCTACAATTTTTCTTTGTTGATTTGTCCTTGGGATTGGTGTCCTTAGGGTTGGAGTCCTAGAACAAATTGTTGTAAAAGTTGGAGCTTGATTCATTGTAAAGAGGATTGGATTCCTTGCCAATTTCTTGTTAATAAAATCATTTATCTTTGTAATTGTTCATTTTGTGATCTTAACTAGTAAAATAACAATTGTAAAAAGAAACATTGATTCACCACCCCTCTCAATATTTCCAACTATTAGTTTCAGAGCCAATACCTTCACTCACATCCTAACAATTGTAGGTAGATCCTTAGAATAAAAATGGAAAATCCAAGGAAGAAAGCCTCCAATCCTTCTAAAAATGTCTCTTCCTTAGTTAAGAATTTAGATGAAAACTAGGTTGACAAACCACCCATGTTGAATATAACAAATTTTGAAGTATGGAAGTGTAGAATGAAATTCTTTTTTTGATGGCTCGAGGTTTTGAAGTATGGGAATCGTTGGATACTAGAAGCACAATGGAAGATGAGTCCAAGGAATTTAATGCAAGAGCAATTAAGGAAATATTCAATGTCTTCACTCAAAAGGATCATTGATCATGACCTCAGATCAAGAGGATGATAGAAAAGAGCTCAAAGATAATCCAGAACTAGAGAAGATAACTAAAATTCAAGACGCCAAGAACAAGGAAGACTTACAAAATGAATAAAATGAAGAAGACCTCAAAGAAGATCTCAAGGAAAAACTTGTGGCTGCTCTAGAAGAGATAAGTACATTGAAAAAGGAAAATGAGAAACTCAAGAAACAAGTACAAGATGTTGATTATACAAATGAAGAAGTCACCTTCCTAAAAAAAAATTAGAAAAAACAAAGAAACAAATGCAAGGAACTGAAGTTAAGAATCTGATGGAACAATTGGTCCTCCTCAAAGGATAAGTAGATGAAGCAGAGAAGGAAAAGAAAAGTATGGCATGTCAACTAAAATAAAAGGGTGAAGATATTTTTCTACTTAAATCATATTTCATCACTCTTAAATTCGAAGAAAATAAAGCAACAAGGATGAAGAAAGAAAAGGAGAACCAACAAAAAAAAAGGATGAAGACTATGAGAAGTTGAAAGAGGAGATTGTCTCTCTAAGAAAGAAAGTTGATTTGCTGAACAAGAACTTGAAGAGTTCTCAAGCCTTGGATGACATACTCAGCCATCATAGATCACCATTGGAAAAATGAGGTCTTGGATATACAGGTGAGATCTATAGCCAACATAATGCAATCCCTGAAGCATCAAATAATGAGGATATGGAGAAGCTCAATAGTTGCGCAAATACCCAAAGTTCCAGCATAAGTGAAAAAAGAAGTCATGAATACACTGGAAATATCTATATGCCAAAAAGATATGATGCTACTAATAGAAACAAATTCCATCAAGGAACTTCAAGGCAAAACAAATTTAGGAGAACACCAAGACAAATGTCATTTCCCAGGCACCAAACTTTATTTCATGGTTTTTGTTATTATTGTTCAAATTTTGGATAGATGGCCAAGAACTGTTGAGCATATAAAGATCCCTATCAGTTCTCTAGAAGAATATTTACAGAAAATAACTATGCCCCATCTTTCATGTTTGAGACTGAATGTTTTAAGTGACATAATTTTGGGCATATGGCTTGAAATTGTAATTTAAATTGGGCATCTAGACAATTTGAAGAATCTCCAGTCAAACATAATAAAAGAGAAAAGTTTGGAGAAATAAATATGTTGAACCAGTAAAGGAAGATTCTGAGTGTGCCTTAAATGACCTTGAAAGCATATACTCTTGTAGTTGATCAAATCCAAACATCATAGGTGAAGACCAATAAGGTTCTTCCCATTAAAAAGAGGAAGATGATGCATACTATTAGGGGAAGTTGAGGCTTATGGATTATCTCTCAAGATCAAAACACTAAGGCTTTTACATAGGTCATGAAAGAAAAATCAAATAGAGTCGTCCCTTTAAAATATGAAGCAATTTTATATTTAGGTGATTCCAAGAAAACTATTGAGGTCCTCATGAAGTTGGAAAGTAGCACTACTTAACTGCTAGTTTATGTGGAACAATTGTTGAAACTGAAAATATTTCTGAAAGAGATTCCCAAGAAAAAGGATGTTTACAAACAAAAAGGAATGAAATTTGGTCATATTTCCAAATTTAATAATGGGAAGAAGTAGAAAAATATTCCATCCACTATGGGAACTATTTCAGACTTTCATGGAAGTAGAAATGCAAGGGTCGTGCCTTGTCAAAATAAGGCAAAAGGAGTAGTAAATTAAAGGTATGAGGTTATCTGTATTAGATTGCCTTGCTATTTTTTCACCGACTTGTATCTATCTACCTACCTAAATGCTTCAACAACATAGTTTTGTTACACCAAAAATTGTCACCTTGACGTTCTGCTATCTATGTGAGTTCATTACCACTAATACTTTCCCCCTCTGCATGTCTAAAACATAAGTTCCTCATATCAAGCCTGGAAAATAAGAGAAAGCCCTCAAAAGTCTTTAAAACTCTTGTTCCACACTTTCTCATTGTCTTACCTGTGGTCTTGCACCTAATGGTCATGTCTCCCGCGCACCTGACCGCACTGTCTCTATGTTAAAGGTGCAGACCCCTGTAAAAGTTAAAAAGGCACGAGTATACTCTAAAAAACTCACTTTCAATCATTTCTAGAAGCTTCTGGAAGGAATCTTGAGGTGGCAAGTTTGCTCTTTTCAGGTTCATGCACCCCATACCTTAAGGAGCTAACCCCTTGATGTGAGGAGCTTATCCCTTTGAAGGAGGATTCTATCCCTTCATAGGTGGACCTGTAACCTCCTCCTCTGCACTATAAAAAGAAGCATTGGGTTTGGTTACTTGGGAGGTTAGAAGCCTGAATATTTTTGAGGTGAAATGCTGCTGGAACTTAGTCTTCTTTAGTTGAGTTTTTATGAGGAGAGATTACATACCTCTAAGATTTCATTTGGAAGAGTGCAAGGCTTGTCAAAGTAAAGGAAATTCCTGTTTCGGACCCCAGGAAGAGCTTGTTCAACATCAAGGCTGAAAAGGTTGTAAGGTTCTTCTACTATTCAAAGTTAATACACATAAGTTTGTTTTTCTCAATAAGCTATTAATTGATGGTTTATTTTATGGATTCCTTGACCACCAAAATAGACATGATTTATGATATTTGCTATGCAGGTGCTATTTAATGTTTGCTTGTTTGTGATTGCAGGTCTTTAAAGGTAACTCTTTCGAATGATTGGAGGGTAACTCTTTCGAACGATTGAAGGATGACTACTATGAACAAGCATTGGATCTAAGGTAGGATCTTAACACCTTTGTAGTATTTACTTATAAATCACATATGTGTAGAGAAAGATAGGTTTGTTTGTCCATTTGTTGCTAGACTATCTTCTGATACTAGGGAGGTCAGCCTTGTCCACAAGATCGATTTATCCGGCCAACAAATTGGTGACTCCACTCGAGAATGAATTTAGTTTTTGGTTTTCCTTTGTTTTGACTTGAGAAAATTGATTTCATTTCTGGTTTTCGATTGATGTGTACTGGCTTGGGTAGTTTTTAGAATCTGGATTATTTTTTGTTTTTTTCGAAGTTTTCAGGTGACCGCACTTTCTCTTTACAGATAGTGCGGGCATCTCCGCACTTTTCCTTTAGTAAACAAAGCGGAACCGCACCTGTTTCTTCTGGAGCTTGCAGACCCTGTAAATTCTTTTGAAAAACCTAAAATATCTTCTTCCAGTTAAGTTTAGGTTTCATTTAGGATTTTTAGTGTCTACCCAGATCTATATTTTTCCTGTCAAAAACCTCTTGTGAGTGAGTTCCGATAGTATTTTTCTTTTAGATGATTTTCTAGAAGTTTTGCATGCTTGGAGTGGTTTTCACTTTGTCTTTGTAGTGACTCAAAGATTAGAAGATTGAGAAACCTTAGATCACCCTCATGTATTTTTGTCTTCTTGATGAGTCTAACTTTGGTTGTGAAATCTATCCTTTGTGAGAAATAGATTCAGTTTTCTCGTTGCAAATCTTTGAACAAACTTTGTTATAAGTTTTGAATTTCATTATTACAAAAGAAAACATATCTGGATGCTTTTTGATTGGTTTGTTATTATGAATAAATTAATCCTTAGTTTACTGAACAACTAAGTAAAACATCCTCAAAAAGAATTGAAGCTTTTATTCAATTAGATTTTTAAAGTTTTTAGATCTCAAAATTAGTTTTTGTAGTTTTGAGTGTTTTTGTAGAACTTGTAGATCTCTTTTTAAGCAAATTGTTTTTGTAGTTTCGATTTTTGAAAAGGGAAAGGGATTTATTGTGAGAATTGATTATTAGTCTCGTTTTGAGTTCTTATTAAAAAAGACAAAAAGATTTTCTTTCCATTTCCATGTTGAAAGAAAGAATTGTTTCTTAAAAGATTGCATTCTCAAACTCTTTCTTTTAGCTAGAATTTCATTGAAAGAAAAACGAATTGCTTACCATTTTAGGTGCATTTTTTTTTAGTGTTTTTGGAGTCGAGTCTTCACACTATCAAAGTTTCATTTCCATACTTATTGACTTAAAGAACAACCCATAAAAGCAACACTTAATTAAAATTGATATAGTAATCTTTTCTATTTCTAGGGCTCTTATCACCAATATAGCTTAGGCTAGTATCTTGGATTAGGAAGTAATTCACTCTCTAAGATAGTTAAAACAAACAAGTAGATACATCTTTCGGTAGGAAATAAATCCAATTGTAATTGATACATTCTGGGAAGCTTCTCTTAAAGGATTCAATCATGAGATCATGTCCGAACCTTTGAGACAATCAATTCTGTTTCATTGGGAAAGATAGAAGATTTGCGCATATTATAAACGGTAAACCTCGGATTAACCATTATCGAGGAGCCTGGGGTCACTTGTTGGTAGACCTCGGATTGACCATGTTGAGGTGCCTTCAAGGGGATTGAGCTTTGTTACTCTGCCCTTGCGCGTAGATCGGATCGTAGACTGTTCCCCCAATTGTATTTTTTACTGTTGGTAACCTTACCGTCCATAAACTTAAGATTATTTCCTAAGGTGACAGTGAAGGAAGGATCTCACTGTACCTGGAGCAGATGTCAACTAGACTCACTTGGATTCTCTGGGGGGTTCTCTTCACTCGAGATGCTTTTGTGAAGAAACTTGTGCCAGTCTGTTTCATTAAGCAAGTTGTCGGAGTAACTGTTCCAACCACCCTTTTTGTATTAAACTTCTACTAAGTTGGATTTCATCACCAACTAGTGTTTTTAGTACGGGAAGTTAATGTTTGTGTGTGGTTTGAACTCTTAGATTTTTTTAGGCGTGTGATTCAAATGTTTGTTTCTTTAGAGACTTTAGTTGTTTTTATTGAAATTTTCTTTATTTGTGTGTGATTAATTAATATTTAATTGTGGCCAAATTACTGAGACAATCTTGTAGACTTTAGGGGAAACCTCTTGAGTATACACCAAGCCAGCTTGAAGGGCTACGAGCTCTCGTATTACCTAGTGACAGTAGAGTTGGATCACTAGAAGCTGGAGAGTCATCTTTAATTGTTCATCTTGATTATCAAATACAAACAACAAAGTATATTCAAGAGCCAATTTCATTTTCCGAAGTTACTGGTAGTATTTCTCCTTCCAGTGAATTAGCTAAAGAACCTAAAATTTTTGAGCCTGATATTGAACCTGCTGTTACTCCAACTTTAGGATTTGCTTCTCCAACTTCTAGTGGTCCTGGTTCACCTAGGGTAACTAATATCATTACTCAAAATCTTCCTTCTAGCCTCATTTCTATTGAAGAACTTGTTAATCCAGATGAAGAAGTAACTCTTCCCGAAAACCAACAGAATTTAAATCTTAGGGAGCGTGAATCAATATTCTACAGTCCTTTTAGGAGCGACGCTTGGTATGTATCATTGACAATCTTTTTAGAAAACCCGGGTATTAGTTTTTCACCACCTCGAATTCCTTTTCATCCTACACCAAGAGGTTATTATCCTTCATCGATTATGTCAAGACAATCATGTATGTTTTTCCAATCACCAAAAACATTTTTGTCCAGCGGTCCTTTTATTCCTTCGGGGTACCAATGACTCTCTGGTACTTTTTCAGGAGCAACTCCTCGACCGATTGAACAAGTGTTATCATCTGGTAGTAATGGAACTCAAACATTGAACGCAAAATGAATCCTTATGATGTTTGGTAGTATTCCAAATCCTCAACCTCAGGGTAGTCAGTTACCGCTTGGGGGCAACCTCAAGGTAGTCAGTTACCGCCTGGGGGGTAACCCAAAGGTAGTCAGTTACCGCCTGGGGGGAAACCCCAAGGTAGTCCATTACTACCTGAAGGGCTACCTCAAGTTTTTCAACCTTCAGGATAGTACATACCCTAAGGTCAACCTCAGACTCAGTACATACCTCAAGGTCAACCCCAGTTTCAGTACATACCTCAAGGTCAACCCCAGTTTCAGTACGTGCCTCAGGGTTATCAACCTCAAGGTCAGTACCCAACTCAAGGTTTCCAATCACCTTCTGGTCAATCATTTTTACAAGGAGCTGGAAATGTACCGTTTAATTATCAGCCCTACGTTCAACCAGGTTATGGTCCTCCATATGCACAACCTTTTATGGATCCATACTCTCGAATGAACATGGTGTGAGATGCATCTCAAACTCAACAGACTTTGCAACCTAATGTGCAGTTACTTAATCAAATTGGATAGCCTTTGGTTTCCGGTCCAACCCAGCAACCTATCCAGCCTACTATTCAAATCTCTGCATCTAGTACAGTGCAGCAGCCTGGGCCTAGCTCACCTCGTACTCCGCCTCAAACTACTGCAACTATTGCAGCTTCTGTTCAACTTACAACACCTCAAGTCTTTGCAGCTCTGTTTCTACTATCCCTGCATCAGTGAAAACTCCTCAAGTCTTTATGCCATAGTCAGGACCTACGGTTGAGACTTTGGTCCAGATGCCTGCAGGACAAGCTAGTATGATTGCTACAATTGCCACAAGTCAACCACAATTTACATATCAACTGTACCAGGGACAGTATGAATTCAGTCCTACTGTACAAAATCCAGTTTATTAGTATCAACTGTATCCCAGCTATACTTATCAGTAGCCTCAACAACCCTAGTTTCGTCTGATTAATCTTGGTTTTCCAGGAGGTTATAACATTTGTTGGATAGGTAAATCCCCTCTACGGATAGAGGCGATCCCTACTAGCCCAACAGGGGTCTAGCAACAATCGAACAATGCTACACTGCAGGTTCCTAGTTGTAATTAACAAGTGGGTGAGAATAACCTACTTGGATTCAAACGCTTGTTTGTCGAA
>APFE030009144.1:0-26179 GCA_000404065.3 Pinus taeda
GGGCTTAAGCCAACTTCTATGGGCTTACAGAAGAAGCTCTATCAATGATGGACGAAAGCTAGCTCAAAGAAGACTAATATACTTGACAACAATGAACAGAAAGCAAATCAAAGCATGTAAACCTAGGAAACCCTAATTTAACTAGTCTAGCCTCTATAATGCAAATGACGTGAAGGAAACTTCTACCAATGCTGCTACTATCTCTAATAAGTGAAAATGCATGGATCTAAACTACTTACATCATAAAAGACATGTTTTTGTATTTTTCCTTTAAGTGGGTGGAATGATTATGATTGTGTGCTAATTGGGGTTTGGTTGTGCAGATGGGATGGAGAAGGAAGGAAAGCGTGGAACAGGTTGGGGAGGCTAGGTGAGGTCCCTATGGACCCTTAGCATCCATCCACAGAGGTTTTCCACGTTCAGAAGCTCGACAACCGAGTGAATGGCCTCCTACAGGATGTCTGCAGGGGATCCTACAGGATACTCAGAGGTTACTACAGGATAGTCCTGTAGGTCTTCTACAGGATGTTCTGTGCAATTCTACAGGATGCTTGGCCGTGAAGGTTTGAAGTGATGGAGGAGTGATGGAATGGTAGGAAGAGATGTGCTTGCATGCATTGATCAAGATGGAAGAGATGGTAATGGAACGAGAAAGAGGAGTGTAAATGAAACTAAAGATTATGACTGTCACCAAACCAAAAATGCATCAACCTAAATTACTTATGCCATGAATTCAATGAACAACAATCCAAAACATGAAGAGAAATATGTATGAGGCTATGATGAAAGTATGTGTGCAGGTGTGAATGACAAGGAAGCATCTAATCAAAACCGTGACTGTATTGCAGTGATCATCAAGTAAAGTAATGCGTGTTTTTGGTGGCTAGTTATGGACTGCACCCCAATCTTCAAGAGAGATGGAAGTGAGCCTTAACAACCATTTTTTTATTATGAGAATGCAGCAAAGACACATAAATATAAACAAGGGAGGTACTGGGCGCTTGAGATGGGCCCAACCCCAAGAACTACAGCCTCCCAAGAGAGATTTAGAGCTGGTGCAAAGCTGGATCCATCTTTATTAACCAAGAATGAAAAGTTACATCAAAACTGTCCACAAGGAGAGCTTGAGAAAGAGCTAAAAGAAAAACTAATCCATGGCCTACAAATCGAATTACAAACTAGCTAACTAATGGCTAAAACAAAATAAATAGCTAACCAAAAATGACTAACTACCAGCTAGCTAAAAATGACTGCCTACTAGCTGCCTACTAGCTAACTACCAGCCAACCAAAATGAGGCCATAAGCTCTCTTATTTATACAATTTGAGGACCCAACAATCCTCCTAAAAGTTAGGGACTCGGCTGCCCAAGACTTGTAGTTAACAGCAGTCCAACTTGACTTGCTTGGCTACCCTTGACTTGTAGTTAACAGCAGTCCAACTTGACTTGCTTGGCTGCCCTTGTGCTCATTGATTTGGTGGCCTTTGAACTCCAAGCTGATGGTGGAGAATTCGAGGTAAGGACCCATAAATGAGGGGGACACCTTCCTACAAATCCTCTAGCTTGTTCTCCCACGAATTTGGCTGCCAAGTGCTCATTAAGACCTTCAATTTTGTCTCCAAGTTGACCAACAAGGCTACACAAAGCACCCATTAGACTTGTTGGCATAATGACTAACCAAATTCACTCTATTAACATAAAAATAATAAAAAACATGCAATAAACAAATGAGAATGGTGGACTAAGCCAAATTAGGAAGTTGAATGAGCCCAAATAATTGTACATTTTTGGGGCTCATCAGGTTGACTTGTCCATTAGTTGGGATGACTTGCTCAATTGGCATAACATATAGTGAGTATTAAAAAATTCATTTATCCTCAACTTTGAGAATTTATAAAGAATGCCATATATGATTGGAACGGTCTTGGAAACAACTTTATAACCATATATCTTATGCTCCCATTTGAGCTAGGTATTTGGAGAAAATTAACCTTCAAAGGTAGAGTACCTAATCAGTTGGGTCATATTAAAAAAATATTTGATATCTCCTCATTCCTATAGAATTAGAGGGAGTTCCATATAACGTTGGAAAAGTATCATAATATCTTATTTGACTATGTAATTTACTCTTTCATTTGGACAAACTTTGACATCAACAACAACCATTTTCAACACTCACCACTTCTAAGTTAAGCAAATGAAGAATCTTCTATTCTACATCTGTTGTGATGTCCATATGAGCGAGCCAGTAATAGGTCTAGTTTTATGGTGATTGGTTTGCAAATACCCATTAGATGAAATTTCAAATGTCAGTGGAACAAGATGATCCATGTTCATGTTCTAATTTTCTCTCTTCCATTTGGTTACTGCCGTTTGAAGGGGATTAAATTTGTTATAATTCTCAACCCCATTACAAGCAACTTGTCTACCATAACACTGATACCAATATTCTCATCATGATTTGGCCTTGCTTTCCTCCATCCCAAGTTACCAAACCTTATATTCACTACGATGTTCATATCATCTAACCTCATATCGAACTCTTGGATTCCATGCTAAAGAAAAGAAAAATCCTCTGCCATATTTGCATTGTAACCTGAAGGTATAATTCAGTGGAGGAAACCAACACATTGATCTAAAGAAAAGAAGAAAATAAGCATGATGGGAGACATATTGGCCTCTAAAGGTTGGGAGAAGCAACTATGGTGATCTGAAGCATTTAATATTAAAATGAAACATGGGCCTATAGTGTAAGACCTCAAAATAAAACAGTCATGTCCAATGATTCCCAACAATGTAAGGCCCACCACCCTTGTTGCTATGCTACCTCTTGATGCCATTGATCCTACTCCAAAATTGTACACCGCTTGGGTTTAAGCTCATTTGTGAGCAATTGCTAGTGGTGGTGCTAAGCTATTTTTCCTCGTCTTTTTCGCTCCACCCATCCTTGGCTACCACCCTTGAATGTTAATTAGTTGCTCAATATTTAGCTCAAAACCTCAATGACCGCACCCGTCTCGGAAAAAGGATCCGAACACAACTCGTTTCACTGAAAATCGAGTTCGTATGAGGAAGATGTCACGTTCCGTCCACTTTTCCAAACAGAAGAAATTTTAAAAAAAATTGCACAGTCAATAGTCTATACTGCTGATGTGGCAAGTGATTGTGCAAGGTCAACATTGGTCAACAATCCAATTAGGCCTCGAAAAGTGTCATATTTTTGTTAGTTATCATATATGGTGACGTGGCATGATTTGTTTGGTTAATGGGGGACGAATGAGGAGGGGACAAGTGGCAAGCCTAGAGGTTGCCACGTCTCCCTCCCAAAAGGTCAGCTTAGTGCGCAGTGGAACAAATTTTGTGGCAGGCTGGGTGGTCGAACATGGGACCTGTACTAAACAACCACAACACATTTCCATTACATCACCACATTACAACTTAACCGTTATGTTTACCGCACCTATTTCAAGTTTAATGTAATGCAAGTTGGGGGTTAGGAGGGCTAACCCGCAGGCCAACCCTCCCATGTGAATGCTCCATTGGTGGTTATGGTCATATGTATTCAATAGTCACCATAAATTGTGCCACATAAACCATAACCATTAGAATTATGCCATTGCATGTGTCCGCCTCCACCAACACCACCGAAGTTAACGGTTATTAAAAATGTGGTTTGCGTTAATCACGTTTAGTGGTTAATTAAGTGCGTTTTAAAATTAATTAACTCTAGTTTAACTTGGCAGAAATTATGGCAGACCTCCAGAATTGGTGCTAACTCCAGTTTTAGTGGAGTCAATTGGAGTTCCTCCAGTTTTAGAGGATTTTTCCTAGGGAAAGATTTTTTGACCACAACTGGAGGAAAATTTGAACAAATTGAGCTAAAAAAAAGGTGTTCCTAGCTAATTTGAGCATCCTGAACACATTGAATAAGGTTTAAGGAGCAGTATAGCTTTGTAAACAATTTTTTTTTTACCACATTGAGCTAATACAGAGGCCCAGACCATGGACGCTAGACCAAGGAGATGTAGCTCAGGACGGGTGAAATCCTTCATCGAAACACTGTGTTAAGAGTTCATGTTGATGGTTTGCTGTACTTTTCATTAATTTTTTTCAACACTTGCTTTTAATGCTATTTTTCTCATGTATTTCACCTAAAACTTGATAAAATTTACATGTTTCTAATCATGAACACCATAAGAGAAACATGCACAAGAAGCAATTGAAAAGCATTTGCTTGTAAATCTGAAATTGAAATTAGCACAACAAAAAAAACATTCAACAACATATCAAGTAGCTCAACAAGTTGAGTTTAGAGAGTTGGAGAATGTGAAAAACTATCAACTTCCAATTTGAAAATGCAATCATTGAAATCATATTGAACTAAGTGGAATATTCAAAAATCATGAGAACTTAGTCAGTTACAACTACCTCACATGGAAATGGTCATAGATGAATGACTTACTTAATGTATTTGAATCCCAAAAGACGATATCTAATATAATGCACTGCAAAAACCCCTCAATACTTAAATAGTTCAATACTCTAAATTAATAATTTTGAAAGACTTTGGATTCATGTAGAATGTCTTTATAGGATAAGAAACAACAATATATCGGTAGGTCAATAGAAAATTTATGACATAAGAAAGTTGAAACACTACCCACAATATAATTTTCCAACTGCAACAAATTTTTTAATCATGGTAGTATACCTTCTCTATAAATAATTTAAACTCAAGATGACGTACCTGTAGAGAATGTTTAGTAACATTAATTGGAAAATATTTTTTACATTGAAATGAATCCACTAGACTTTGCAACGACCAATCATTTACATGTGTCCATAAAAAAAGATATCATAAATTAGGTAACTCACAACAGTTGTAATAGCCGAGGAATATACCTACCTAAAAGACACCATAGATGCTTGCCATACCACAATCCAATTAGAAACATGAACATGTTGAAAGGTATGCTATTTGTTGAACTTAATTAAAAAGAAAAATATGTATCATTTAAAATATAAAATAAACTTTGCATGAATTTAATAGTATGTAATTTTGGTTTTCCAAAAGGAAAATGACACATGTATTCCATGTGAAAATGCATATCAATGGATTCCAAAAATAACTTCATAAGCTACCTTCATAGCACTACCAACTTCCCCCGATGGGGGTGCACATGGATTGGTATAAATGGCATGTGATCGGCTATCCAGGCCTGCCTCCCCTCCATGTGAATATTAATGTTGCAGTGATGACAAGACTCGATACTTACTCCTCTGGCGTGACACTCCTCCTCAAGCACTTTGAGGATAAATGTGAACCTTTGTACATGATTTAGCTCAATTTGACAGTTTGGGCAATGAGTTTGGCTGGTAAGGAGTTTGATAGCAATCAGGTTTGTCTTTATGGTGCCTCACAGGGGCTATGGCCTTGGGTGAGGAAGGAAAAGGACACTTGTAGTAGCTTGAAGTGTTTCGACATCAGTCTCCTAGTCTACCCTTGGGACCATGGTACAAAGACAGTCAAAAGTCTAGTTCTTCTCCCTCGCTTCTATTGGCAACAAAGATTTTTCATCACTCTGCTAGCTCCTGGACCCTCTCTTGCTTCAGCGAACCGCCACAGATCTTTACAAGTGCATGGAGTTTTATTTGGCATATGGTATTTTATGCTTTGAGGTCGGGTCTCGCCCTTAGCCCGAATGACATTTCATTCTCTCGGCCAACATTTGGGGGTGGGGGTTATGTTGATGTGCATCCTTGGGGAGGTGTCTTAGAATTATTTTACTCTGGAACCTATGTTGGGTAAAATTGAGCCCTTCTCACCTTATTGGTAGTACTATAGCAACGTTGGATACATTGTAGCACCCCCTGTAATGATCCCCATCCCCCTCCTAGAAATTTTGTCAATAGTTCTGGTTTCTTCTTGTGTCTGTCACAACATGCTAAGGCCATATACCCATATGAAAATAATGTATGTAAATTGTGTACGTTGGTATTCTCCAGACCCCAATCTCAGAAAGTTTGGTTGGAATGAGGGAGTGGGCGATGTTGAGAGCATTTTTGTACGCTATTTTATTTTGAACATCTAATGAAAGCCATTTTGTAAGGAAAAAAAAAGAACAATGACAACGATAATCTCATTTCCCTATGGTGTAAAAAATGGCATGTAGATCATTGAATTTATTGAGCTCAAAATATGCCTTCCCCTCCTCTTTACCAAAGTTGAACTTCATTACACTTATCGGATTTACTAGATCAGATGGCTATGACTCCCCGCCGACTTCATCACTTTCAAGGATGAGCCCTCGACCCGCTTCCCAGGCTGTCGGGTTGTGGCATTACCTCTATATATTGTTGGGCGAGGAAAGTTTGAGAAGGTAAGTGGGATCTTGAGAAGTTAGAAGTGAATAGATTAGCTTTTGTGAAGGAATTGTTTGTTACAAACATGTCAAGTGATTGCGTAAACTGTGACTACGCTGACAAGAACCACTACACATATGTTTTCTTTTAGTCTCAATTTCTTATCAATCTCTCTTCATTTTCCTTTTAAAATTTTGTGTCATTTGTCACGATTTCAAATTTAGCTACATCTGAGCTCATTCGATTTTGTGTTGTTTTGTTTCAAAGAAAAAGGGCTTCCAGATGGACGGTATTGTGGAGACCGCTTATGAAATGGGGTATTGAGTTATATGTAGTAGTTATAAGTTTCATTTCCATGGTTTCGAAATGATATAATAATTGAATGTATTTTGATTTGATGTGAACATGCATGGTGGAAATGTATCTATGGAGAATGAATGCAAGTGCGGCCCCAACTGCCAGTGCGGTTCTTGCAGCTACCACACCTGATTCAAAATATAGTCTCTTCAATGGTGGTTTGCAATACGGGTGTTATGAGTCCAATATAATCTCTTCAATAATAGTTGTCTCTCCAATTGGAGTGTAATAAGTCCAGTATGTTCCACCAGGCATGATGTTACTATACTAGGAATTTTAAATAGAGACTCAATTTACATAGGCTTGGGATTTTTAGTGTCGCTTGTATTGTTCGTGGCATGCCAATTACTATGCTACTCACCTTAAGCCATATTTGACGCTTTTGGAAAAAAATTTCTCTGGTTTGTATTGCAGGGTGAACCATATGGGGAATTCCAATTATTTAATTGAGGGATACTATTAATTGCGTTGATGTTTAGGTGCGCGAAATTTCCTTATGGGGAAGTTCATTTTTCGGAGTTCCTCTACACAATTATTCTTTGGCACAATGAAATTCAAAGTGGTGGTATCTACAAAGGATACTACGTATAAAAATTATTTGGAAGTTTGAGATCTTAACATTAATCTTTATATAATAATAATATGTGCCATACTTAATTTTTTTTTTAATACAATTTCTTAATTGTATGTTTCAATCGTACATATACTGTAATTTATGGTTGTTATTAATGATAAAACTTTTGAACCAAAATTCCCTTTTAGATAACACTTAGGCTTGGTTGATTAAATGGTCCATATGATATTGCGTAGGGATTTGTTGAACTTCTTTTGGTACATTTCGTGGTTATAACATCTTTGTACTCGTAAAACGACACTCTTGGGTTGTAGTGACACACACTACACTCGTTGCACTTGGGGAATGTGTATAAAGTGATGTTTTCATGTATAGTCATCATTGTTCAAGTATATTTAAGTTTTCTTGAGGAGTTTGTATGTGTCGTGCGTGGTTCTATGTCTAAACTCATCATGTTCACCCCTCACCTCATATTTTAGACTTCGACAAATATTTGGCTTCAAAGTAAACTCATTAAGGCGAGAGCACACAAGCACACTATGAAGCCTTTATGGGGAATCCTTCATTTTTTGGAAGAGAACCATGCACCCTCCAAGGGCACAAGGCTCAAAATAATGGGTTTTCTACTCAAAATCTCAATAAAGCTTTGTATCCCACCTCTAAGATGACGTAGCAAATGAGGCATAGAATTATTTCGTATATTTAATGAATTAAGGATCATGGATCCTCCAATTTCTTTCCAACAAATTTTAATGTTAAATCTTGAATTTCACATTGTCAATAATTCTAGAACTCTCTACATTTAGAGTTATAGTATTTCTAGTGAATTAATTCCCTTACTCTTTCTAGAAAATGTCTTCACAAATATTATTCATTAGAAATGAATGACACAAAACAATTTAACCTATTCTAAACAAAATAAGTGGTATGATAAAGTCAAACAACTATTGCAATAAAGAAATTCATAGAAGTAAGATATAAGTTTTGCTTCTCTATTCCTAGAACTACAAATGAACTTCACTTCCAATACCAAGTTTGTAGGTAAATCGCAAAAAAAAGGTGTGACAATCTACAAAGTTCCAAAATATATTATGTTCATGAAAACTAATTGAATGATATTTTACTAAAATCACAACTCCTTGGGTCTATTTCAGAGACAATGGAATCCAAAATATGTATCATGCATAGCCAAAGTGCTAAATATGTAACCATTTCATGCGTTGCAAAATTTTCATGAAACTAATTTAGGGATATTTTAACCAAACTTCCTACTCTTTGGGTTATTTCAAACAACTAAAAATGAAAATAAGTACCATCAGGTAAGACATACTAAGGTGGTTTTTTTTATTATTAGTTTTTTCCTTGTTTTCAATTTCCTGTTGGGCATAACTAGAGGGCTCAACATGTAAACATTTCTTCTATTTTGAGAGAAAAATATTTTGTTCTTTTTTCCAATAACGAGTATAGGGTGCTAAGGAAAACAACTCAAAAATAAAAAAGAACCCAAAAGAATAAAATAAAGGATTCATCTAAACATGTTGAGAACTACTTGTATATACAACGCAAAAAGATATTTATGATTACCATAAGTTGTAGGTAAAAGTAGTTGTGACAATTTAGAATAGGTTCTCTTCAACTCAGTGTCAAATTGGATGGTGAAATGATTAAACAAATAAATTCAAAAGATAAACCATGTATGCAACTCTAGACAAAACAAAAGAACATTTTATCATTTTTCTTCACTGCAACACATTAACTTTTGAAGATGACAAGATAACAAAATTCCAAAAGAATGATTCCAAGTTATGCCATGTAAGGGATATATGTAGTCATGACATAAAATGTTTTCTACAGGTAATCAATGATGAACGATAAAAGTTGTGAGAAATCACTAAGCATTGTACTTTATCTATATAGTAAAAGGTTTGAAATTATTTGTAATCTATCATGCCTCAATATTGTAGAGTACCAACCTGATAACATTTGATGCAATGATATTTGTTACTATGACTTTTTATAAATTATAAGCGAAATAATTAATTATTGAAAAATGTTGTGTTACGCTAATAATGTAGCTTAGTTGTTCATTTTTGTTCAAAATGAGATACTCCAAATAGAATTTTGAATTAATGAACCTACCAAAAAATAGGAAAATACTATCAAACAAGAAATTGACCACCATCCCCCAAAAAATAGGAAAATACTATCAAACAAGACATTGACCACCATCCAACATGGTCACGCATACACAAGGCTTACCATTACCAAAACTGGACCTAGATCCACAATATATACCAACACCAACAATCTTCCTATAGCCAAAGTTGCTCAATTCCTTGACATCAATGTCTACAATGAACATTAAGTATTAGAATAGTTTGCATGAATATTAAATAGGAACATGCAATCAAGCAAAATTAATATTTTAGTTTAAGCACTTGTAAGGTTGATGGTGATATACATACTCAAGAAAACTATTAAGCACATATGATTGAATAAAAAAGTGGGTAGGAAAAAGAAATCGTAAATTTCAAAAAGCCATATCAAATTCAGACATTGAGAATAGTAGCCATGCAAAAGAAGAAAAACACTGAAAGCTTGCTTGCCTACTAAAAATTTGTGAAGCCTTCTGTAATTTGCATATCTTATTAAGAAATTAAAAATAAAAATAAAATGTTTCTCAATAGACTAACTATAAAAATAAAAAAACAGTGATAATTGACTAAATAATAATTAACTAATATATACATATATATACTTCTTTATTGGCAAGATGTGTGTTTGAGATTTAAAAAAGTACGAGTAGAAGGAAAAAAAATAAACAACAAAAAAATCAAAATCAAATATAGAAAGTGCGAGAAATGAAATAAAAAAAAAACAAAAGCATCAACCCATCCTTTTATGCAAAAAGAGAAAAGCGCACGAATTGAAATTTAGAAAGAAGGGAAGAGAGAGCAGGGATTTTCTCAACTATTGTAGAGGAAGTGGAAGTAGATGCGGGAAAAATCTTTAGCCGTTGAACGGAGTTGGGGAATTGAATTTCTATATATATATATATACATATTGAGTCTTATCTAGTCTGCTATGCTTTGAGTTTGGGTTTGTCTGTGTCTAGGTCGAGTTTGAGTTGGTCGATCATGTTATATATGTGTGGGTATGGGGTGTGGGTATGGGCAGTGGAGTTTTTTAACATTTTTTTGGGGCTCATTAATTATCTCCCAGAAATGGTATGAACATATATTTGGGCTCGTCGATTATCTCTCTAAGAATGGTATTGGTGTAACCCAACCCAAAAGGCCTACACTTTACACTTTACACGCGGAAGGAAAATGTATACGTGGAAAATAAAAATCTTAACTCTGTTTGTCCGTGGGATTTTTATGTGAGTTGGTAGCTGGAGAGTTAATGCCTGCAGTAAATATATGTACTTCGTCTCAAGACTGCTCCCGCTTGCCCTTTGCACCTTAACCCTTGTTCATTATGGCATGTTCTGGATTGTTCATTCATTATTTCCGCTCTAAGGTTATCTGTTCTGGTCGAGGGTTTCTGGGTTTCTTCTGTAGAATGCTATATACTCTGCTCTGTTGGTATGTGCAACTCTTTGTGCGGGAAAACTCGGCCCCTCCTCTATTCAACCTGCTGCAATTTGAATGGAAATGGCGTTTGGTTTTGATGGCTATTCAGCTCGCATCCGTGGTTTGACCTCGGTGAGTATTTATGTTCTTTCCTTCCTTACATGTGCGGATTTCTTAAGTTATTTGTTAAGAACTTGTTTCTGGTAGTTATATCTTGTTGTCTATGTGTATCTCGTGGTTCTTGGTTGAGGTTTTCTAGCCGTTTTTGGAAATCACTGTGGTTTTGCTGTGTTTTCTTGGAACCTTGTTGTCTCTGGTTCGAATCTAGTTGGGTATTATCTGCTTGCTGTTGGTTGGGTCTCTAACAGTGCGGCACTGTATTTGCCTTCGATCACAAGACTTTTGGGGCGCGCGTCCTTCGTTTGGAATAGGTAAATACTCCTGTCCCTATTTCAATATTGCTCGGCTTCTCTTTCTGGAACTAACCCACTTTGTCCCTCTGGTCTACAGTCACCCAAATTCTTTAGTATGTCACACGGTTGTATTCGGCTTCGCTCTCCCAGGTAATTTCACTGTATTTCTAATTCTCCAAAGGCGTTCACACTTTTTCTTCAAATTCCCCTCACTGCTTTCGTTGTAATGTAGATGGGTTGATGTTTGCAGGTCACTGTTGGCAACCTGGGCAGCGTATCCTCCAGTATTTAGCTTATACAGTCGCTTATTTTCTTGGGTAGGCCTCAATCCCAAACGTCTGGTTGTAGTTTTGCTTAATGTTAAGGTTTTGTGATCTTGCTCAGGTCCTTCGGTCACTGTATGAGTTTAACTTGGTTGTATTTCTTTCGTTTGCTCCTGTATTAAGTTTTACAAGAGATGGGAGTCGTTGTCGGTCGGTTTTGTCAAACCCTAGTTCAGGGTTTTCTGGTTTATAAAGTTTTTCCGACTATATGTCGTACTTTACTCTATGTATGGTAGCAGACTTTGTTTTTTCAATGGAGTCATTCTGGCTTTAACAATAGTCACTGTATTTGTGGTCCTTTGACTTTATAAAATGAAATTTATGAAAGGAAAAGAAAATATACAGCGTCCTTACCTCTTTGCATTTGTATTCCGCCTCTATTCTGTGATTGCTCTTTATGACTTCGAACACTGGAAATGGTTGACTCTTGTACGCAATTTCTTCACCTTTGATTTCTGGGTGTTATATGCCGAGATTCCTATTCGACTGTGTGCGAAAAAAATGTTAAATAAATGTATGGTTGTCTGTCATTTGCGACTGTAGATTAATGAGACTTCATCCGGTTGTTTAATATTTGACTGTGATTCATATTTGAATGCTTGCAACAAAAATGTGATAAATATTATTTGTATTGTAGTTTATCAGGCCGTAAAGAAAAAAATTTCATTTAGGCAAATATTAATAAAGATGATACAGATGGACAAATAAATTTCTTTTTTGAATGCTTCTGACTGTCTCTATTTCTCTTCTCCTATCATTCAACTGAACCCTCTCCTGTTACATTCGATTTGTTTATATTTCTCTATTTTCAGTTGATCTTTACAGTTAATCCAACTGATATAGAATATGGTTACATAAATACTATTTTTGTTAATAATTATAATCACCTGGCACTTCAAGGCTTGGAGGAACAGTTGGTTCTTATTTCCCTAATTTAACGGACCATTCCTTAACTAATAACTAAGCTACAGTAATTCTAACTGAAGTAAAAAGAGATATCTAAATTCACTGACTCTGTAAAACAAACTAAAATAAAAATTATTACAGTAATAATTTAAAAATCCAATCGATCAATATCCTTTGAACCTGGTTGGAATTTTGCCCAATTGCGGTGAGTTGGATGCTCCTGCATCAGGCTCTCGGGGTGAAAAGAGATCATGACTCCGGTTCATGAGCTCCTCGACTGACGTTCTTGTTTGTCCAATCTGCCTGGCATCAAGCCATGAGATGTCCTCAATCGGACGGTTCTTCCACTTTACGAGGTACTGAAAATAATTTTTCCGTCGAGTACGTCTAACTACCTGAGTTTCGAGGATGCCTCCGATCTCAGGGGGTTGGACATAAGGCATCTGTCTTTTCCAAGTTTCTCCGTCTTCCTGGGTGTTCCGCGTGGATTGTCCGGGTCCCTCTTTCTTTTCCTCCATCAGATCACCTGTATACGGAAACAGATCTGCCACATTGAAGATAGGTGAAATGCCTATTACGGGTGGTAGTTGTATTTCGTAGGCATTTGCCGAAAATTTTCGCAAGATCTTACAAGGTCCTATCTTTTTGTACTTTAGTTTATTGTACATACCCTTAGGGAAACGTTCCTCACGCAAGTGTACCAGGACTTCGTCCCCCACCTCAAAATGAACTTCTCTTCTCTTTAGATCTGCATGTTGTTTATATTATGAGTTGCTGTCCTGTAATTTTGCTTTCACCTGTTCGTGTAAATCCCTCATTGCATTAGCAAAATCTTCTCCACCCGCACTCCGTCGTTCCTGTAAAC
The DNA here is from genome assembly GCA_000404065.3 of Pinus taeda. Taxonomy (NCBI): domain Eukaryota; kingdom Viridiplantae; phylum Streptophyta; class Pinopsida; order Pinales; family Pinaceae; genus Pinus; species Pinus taeda. Next base: position 13,377 of record APFE030009144.1, read on the forward strand.
CAAGATCTCGAAGTTCATGCACTCCACGAGGGTGCATGCCATATAGGATCTGAAAGGAACTGAGACCCGTGCTAAGATTTGGCGAATGGTTGTAAGCAAACTCTGCTTGCGCTAGCACTCTGTCCCACATACGTGAATTCTCCCTGACTAAGTTTCGTAACAGGTTTCCCAAACTTCTGTTCACAACCTCTGCCTACCCGTCGGTTTGCGGGTGATAATCAGAACTGTAGCTTAATTGGGTGTTCATTTTTTTCCATAAGGTACGCCAAAAATGTCCTGTGAACTTCACGTCCATGTCCGATAGGATGGTTGTTGGTAACCCGTGTAACCTGACAATCTCATTAAAAAACAAGTGGGCCATGTGAGTGGCGTCACTAGTTTTCCGACAAGGTATGAAATGTGCCATTTTTGAGAAACGATCCACCACTACCATCACTGAATCATAACCTTTCTGCGTTTTTGGCAGTCCTAAAACAAAATCTAGGCTAACCGAATCCCAAGGTCTGCCTGGAACAGGTAATGGCGTATATAATCATGTGTTCAGCTGTGTCCCTTCGCTAATTGACACACCTTACACTTCATCACAAAACGTTGTACGTCTCGTCGCATTCTTGGCCAAAAATAGAAATGACTAAGTTTCTCCAAGGTTTTATGTATACCGAAGTGTCCAGCCAAACCCACGCTGTGTTTTTTGCGAATAATGTTCTCCCTCATGGAACAGTTGGGGATACACAATTGTCCTCCCTTAAATAGCAATTTTTCCTGTATATTGTAATCTAACCAAGGACTATTACCCCTTATCAAAGGGTTCTGGCACTCCTCATAGGCTTCTCTGAAATCTGTATCTGTTTTGTAAAGATCTCGTAAATGTTCAAAACCCAAAACCTGTACATAACTCTCCTCCAAAAGTAGAGCTTTTCTACTTAATGCGTCGACCACCTTGTTTGCTTGTCCACTAATATGTTTCAGCACAAAATTAAAACTCTGTAAGTACTCCACCCATTTGGTATGTTTATGATTGAGTTTGTGATGCTGCATTACATATTGCAATGCAGAATTGTCTGAAAATAGCACGAACTCGTTCCCTAACAAATAATGCCTCCAGTGTCTTAAAGCCTGTACCACTGCGACAAATTCTTTGTCATATGAGGAGTACTTCTGCCTACTCTCATTCATCTTTTCGATGAAAAATGCTACAGGCCTTTCCTCCTGACTGAGTACAGCCCCGATCGCTGCTCCGCTAGCATCACAACGTAACTGAAATAATTTCTGAAAATCTCGTAGCCTGAGAATCGGTCTTTCCGTAATCTTCCTTTTCAATAGTTGAAAACTTTTTTCTTCTGCTTCTGTCCATCGAAAAGGTTGGCTGGCCTTTTTCATGGTCTCTAACATAGGAGCACAAATTCCGCTAAAATTCTTAGTAAACTTTCTCTAGAAACTTGCCAATCCATGGAAACTACGTACCTCAAATAAATTTTTCGGTGACGGCCAATTTACTATTGTTGTTATCTTTTCCAGATCCATTTTTAATTCGTTTTCTCCTGTCACAAATCCCAAATAAATTAATTCTCTTTGCAGAAACGTACATTTCTTTAAATTTATTAATAACTTGTTCTACTGTAGTTTTTCCAACACTTTGCACACATGCCAGAAGTGTTCTTCTTTCGTCTTGCTGAAAATAAGGATGTGATCTAAATAAACTATTACAAATTCCCCAATATACTCCTTCAACATCTCATTCATGAGCCTCATGAATGTGTTGGGTGCATTGCTCAACTCGAATGGCATAACCAGCCATTCATATAATCCCTCATTTGTTTTAAAAGTTGTCTTCCACTCGTCTCCTTCTCGTATCCGAATATGGTGATATCCACTTTTTAAGTCTATTTTTGAGAAGTAAGCTGCCCACTTAAAAAGTCCATCATATCATCCATACGCGGTAACGAAAATCTGTACCGGATGGTGATTTTATTGATGGCCCTAGAGTCGGTGCACATCCACCACTCTCCTCCCTTCTTGGTGGCGAGGACTGTTGGCACAGCACATGGGCTCAAACTTTCTCTGATTAAACCTTTGTCCAATAGTTCTTGCACCTATTTCCTGATTTCCTCATTATCCTTGGGGCTCATTCGATAGGCTTCTTTATTTGGGAAGTTGGCTCCGGGTATAAAGTTAATATGGTGGCTGATACTCCGCTTGGGGGGTAACTTGTCTGGCAAGTCGTCCACTACAATATCTGCAAATTCTTCCAACATTCGCTGTATTTCCACGGGTAAATCTGTTATCTCTGTATGTAAGAGGACTGTCCTTGTCTTTTTGACTACAGCATAACTTATTTCACTATTCTCAACCTGTTTTAAAAACTGTTTTCCGCTCATTAGCAATGCTTTGGTTTCATTTGCTTCAGCTGTTTCCTTCTCTTCTCTGATAGGCACAAGGGTATGCCTGACCCCCTCTTTCTCGAACTTATAACAGTTCATCACTCTATCGTGTGTCACCTTCCTATCATATTGCCAAGGCCTGCCCAGTAATATGTGACATACGTCCATCGGCATGATGTCACAAATAATTTTATCCTTATATCGACCTATTTGAAATTCAACCTCACTTTGCTCGTCCACCAGTAACTGGTGCCCCTTTTGTAACCATGAAACTCTATACGGACTGGGGTGTTTTAAATGCTTCAGCCCCAACTTTTCCACCATTTCCATGGATACCAAATTGTCCGTACTTCCACTGTCGATTATCATCTTACAACACTTACCATGTGATTTGCAAATTTTCCTGAACAGAGCTTTCCGCTGCGTCTGTTCGACACTCTCATCAACTGGTTTCAGTAATACCTTATGCAGCAATAAGCTTCTCCCGTTTCTGGGGCATTCTCTGCCTCTTGAGGGGGTGCTGCTCTTTCCTCTGGTTGCGCCACATACGCGCCTCGCTGTCCAGCTGAATCTGTTTCTGGGCACTCAAACGAACGACGCCCCCACTTGTGGCATCTATAGCATTGATAACCAGTTCCCCTTCCACGACAATTTCCTCTGCCGTGTTGGAACGATCTGCCACCTCTCATTCCGTCTCCTTTTTCTGTTGTTCCCGAAGTCCTCGAACTACTGGCTTCCTTGCTGTTGCTACCAGTCCGGCCCTTGCCATAGGACTGGCCTCTCCCTCTGGTAGACCCTCGTCCTCTCCGAGCATTTTGTCTTCGGTTAATTTTCTCCTCTGCTTTAATTGTGCTCTGGTATGCCTCCTCAGTATTATTTGGAGACAAAATACTTATTTCATCCAAAATATCCATCCTCAGTCCATTAACATATCTAGATGTCCTTTCTGCCATATCCTCTGTATATCCGGCTCGCAAATTCACTCGGTAGAATTCCTCTCTATACTCTTTCACAGTCAGTCCCCTCTGTCTCAAGTTCTGTACCTGTCTATGTAACACGATTTGATAATCCCTTGGCAGAAATATGCCCTTCAATTTAGCGACCATCCTTGTCCAAGTTTTAATCGGCGTTTTGTTCAACCTCTTCCTCTCATTATGGACACTATCCCACCACAGAGCTGCGTGTCCTTTCAGCTTTGTTGCTGCAACTTTGACTCTACGGTCTTCACTAACTTCTTCGCATTCAAAATACTTGTCCATCTCACTAATCCAATCTAACACAACATCAATAGACAAACTACCATCGTATGTTGGGAGTTCTGGTTTTGGTCTGTTGTTCGATAATAAGATAGACTTCAGTAATTTCACTTCTGCTGATTCACCTTCAGGTCCATCTGCTGCCACTTCTACTTCTTCTTCACTCACATTGCCCATTGCTCGATCTCTTCTCCTGCCCGCCTCTACTACTTCCAAATGAGAAGTAAGAACTCTGATTTCTTCTCGTAATGCCTCATCTGCCATTCTACGAGCACCTCGGCCTCGTCCTCGTCTACCTACATCCATTTTTTTCAAATCTCTTTAACTCAATGCTCTGATACCACTCTGGTGTAACCCATCCCAAAAGGCCTACACTTTACACTTTACACGCAGAAGGAAAATGTATACGTGGCAAATAAAAATCTTAACTGTGTTTGTCCGTGGGATTTTTATGTGAGTTGGCAGCTGGAGAGTTAATGCCTGCAGTAAATATCTGTACTCCGTCTCGAGACTGCTCCCGGTTGCCCTTCGCGCCTTAACCCTTGTTCATTATGGCATGTTCTGGATTGTTCATTCGTTATTTCCGCTCTGAGGTTATCTGTTCTGGTCGAGGGTTTTTGGGTTTCTTCTGTAGAATGCTATATACTCTGCTCTATTGGTATGTGCAACTCTTTGTACGGGAAAAACTCGGCCCCTCCTCTATTCAACCTGCTTGCAATTTTAATGGAAATGGTGTTTGGTTTTGATGGCTATTCGGCTCGGTTCCGTGGTTTGACCTCGGTGAGAATTTGTATTCTGCCTCTGTTCTGTGATTGCTCTTTATGACTTCGAACACTGGAAATGGTTGACTCTTGTACGCAATTTCTTCACCTTTGATTTCTGGGTGTTATATGCCGATATTCCTATTCGACTGTGGGCGAAAACAATGTTAAATAAATGTATGGCTGTCTGTCATTTGTGACTGTAGATTACTGAGACTTCATCCGGTTGTTTAATATTTCACTGTGATTCATATTTGAATGCTTGCAACAACAATTTGATAAATATTATTTGTATGGTAGTTTATCAGGCCGTAAAGAAAAAAATTTCATTTGGGCAAATATTAATAAAGATGATATAGATGGACAAATAACTTTCTTTTTTGAATGCTTCTGACTGTATCTATTTCTCTTCTCTTATCATTCAACTGAACCCTCTCCTCTTACATTTGATTTATTTATATTCTCTATTTTCAGTTGATCTTTACAGTTAATCCAACTGATATAGAATATGGTTACAGAAATACTATTTTTGTTAATAATTATAATCACTTGGCACTTCAAGACTTGGAGGAACAGTTGGTTCTTATTTCCCTAATTTAACGGACCATTCCTTAACTAATAACTGAGCTACAATAATTCTAACTGAAGTAAAAAGAGATGTCTAAATTCACTGACTCTGTAAAACAAACTAAAAGAAAAATTATTACAGTAAAAATTTAAACAATCCAATCGACCAATAGCCTTTGAACCTGGTTGGAATTTTGCCCAATTACGGTGAGCTGGATGCTCCTGCATCAGGTATGAACATAAATTTCCTTGTAACTTGTTTGGTGCTATTCGAATGAATTAAAGGATGATGTTGCGGGGAAATGAATGAAAAAATGAAAGAGGTGGTTGACATTGCTGTTGTTCAAAGTCAAAACCTACCTCGCTAAAGAGGTATGTAGAGATGACTTTTCTTTAGCCATTTTTATATTGAATTTAAGGCTCTTCTTCCTCAATAATTTCTATCAAATTTAATTTTTCCTTCATTGCCCCAATTTATCCCTTGCGAATTCAAGCACGACTAGGATTGGGTTTTTAAATGACTTCTCATAGCTTTGTATTTGGTTTTCCTCTATAACCTCTTTTTTTTTTAATTAGTTTAACCCATGGTTGTTGTGTATTGTGTTCTTTGTTGGCTGGGTTTTTGTTTTTTCTCTACTCACTTGTTGTGTATTGAGCCATTTTTATATTGAATTTAAGGCTCTGCTTCCTCAATAATTTCTATCAAATTTAATTTTTCCTTCATTTCCCCAATTTATCCCTTGCGAATTCAAGCACGACTGGGACTGGATTTTTAAATGACTTCTCATAGCTTTGTATTTGGTTTTCCACTATAACCTTTTTTTTTTTATTAGTTTAACCCATGGTTGTTGTGTATTTTGTTCCTTGTTTGCTTGGTTTTTGTTTTTCTCTACTAACTTGTTGTGTATTGAGCCCACGATGAAAAACGCAGACTGCAGAACCCCAACTTTATATTTATGAAACCGTCGAAACTCCGCTCCCTCCATCCCAGCTCCATGATGCCCGATCCATGCAACACAAAGATCCCGTGGAACTGCAGTATTCGAACCCGCGCTTGATGGAAACGAAATTGTCGAAGGGTTTCTCTATGTTGCAGTGCCAGTTGGGCTCATAGTCTGCAAAAAGCATGACCATCGTATGAAAGGCCTCGAGATTCCATGCGAGACTGGACATCACGAAATGTTGTAGCTGCCATCGGCCGAATTCTCCCGTCCATTTCTGAATTGAGAGTTCATTATTTTTTGGTTTTTTTAAATTTCAATTCTCGCTTTTTTCCTTTTTGGAAAAAGATGGGTTGATGCTTTCGCTTTTTTTAAATTTCTATTCTCGTGCTTTCTATTTTTGAAAAAGATGTCATGTAGCTTTCTATTTTTGAAAAAAGATGTCACAGAAATGTTTTTGCTTCCAGGTTCATGCTTTTTCCATCCACGTTGGGCCGATTCTTTTGTTGTGAGGTCCACTTTTTCCCATCACTGATTCCTTTGTTACCATGCTTTTTCCAAAGGGAAATATTAAACGCACATCCTGCCAAAAGGACTCCTATTTATGTTTTGTTTTTATTTATTTATTTATTTGCAGTTTATAATTCAGTGTTAATTAATTTTTATTTTGGGATGTTTGTAGTAGTCCGTTGAAAGGCTTTATTTAAAATTGCAAAGCAATATATATTTAGAGTAAGTGTCTTGACAAATTTGCAAAACCGTTTTAAATAAGTTTTAAAAAGGGCAAGTGGAAAATTGTGTATGTGTGAATCTTTACAAAGAACAAGGCCCTCCTTGATTTAGAAGAATATAGGAATTAGTGTAGCCATATAAATGAAATGGCTAGCAAACTCAAATGAACATCAAAACACTCACTTGATATATTTCACATAGCCAAGGCAAAAAAAAATAATCATAAACGTCTCAAAACTCATAATTAAATTTGTATTTAAAACTCATAATTAATTTGTGTCTTCCATAAAAATTTTCTATTTATTACTGGAGTAAGATTCTTGTCCATTTTACTTTTCTAGGAAACAACCATGGATAATTTCATACGAAACATCTTGTAAATATTGTAGAAGGCATGGGCACATTGAAGGCAGGAATGAATATTATCTAGTGGCCAGATATTATCTCTTAATCATTATATATATTTTCTCTATATTAAATACTTTTAAAAAAATTTGTTGTTGTAATATTTGTCTACAAAGTAATTATTTCACATGATTGTTTGAAATTATTGTAAAGTCAAGATGAATGCCTAGGTACTATGATTTGAATATTGTCGTGATAATTCAGATATCAATATATACAGGATAATGTAAGAAATAAAAATGTTTCCTCCCTCATTGGATATTCAATTTTCCCTTGAAATAACTATTTTTTTTTAAATTTGAACTTTGCCGGTTTTCCATGTCACTAGAGTCTAGGTTAGAATCTTACAATCATTGACACTGCCAATCCAAGTATCATAAAAAACTACTATGCATGCTAAAATGATATACAACAATAAATGTATTAGTGCATAAAATATAGACAACTTTTTATAATTTTTACAACAACCCAACTTGGTTATATTATCAATCTATAACATAGGCGAGGGCTCTCTTACTAGGGATAATATCCATCATACATACACTAGTACATCAATACAAGGAAAGGATACATTGATAATCTAGATGATATGGAACTCAATCAAAACTACTTTTTAATGTCATGAACACAATATGGGTCCTTTGATTCCATTCTAGGGTCGATCCTGTATATATAAACAAACTCCTTTAGGCCATTGAACTCGTTTCTCCAATCTTTCATCTAGTTAATCATAAGACCATATAAAACCAACACATATGGACTTCATGCTCACTAGATGCTACTTAGTCGTTCAAGAAAAAGGCATTTTTGAGTCTTCTTACCTGTTGTTTCTCCTTAGCTGCTTAGGGACTTCTTCCCACTATTTTCCTCTTGCACTGCTCCAATGAAGACAAACATAGGGCAAGAGGCAATCTTCCTATCACGGTAACACATCCTTCTCCCACAATGAACTTGGGTTGTAGAAATTCTCTTCCCAGTTGGTCGAACCTTAATCACCTTTAATATATGCCTCATTTAGAAGACACTATAGTCCTTCAATGGTGTTACATTTAGGGCTAACTTGGTCCAATCTCATGCTACCATCCAATAGTCCACATGTGTCCAATACCAAACTTTGCAACTTGGACATCTACATCGACTATGAAATCAACATCAATAAGAGGATACACATACTTTTCTTTCTAATACATTGTTGGTCTTCTTCTACTGAAGATCTATGCTTCTTGACATCTAGTTAGGGCACACCAATGTAAATTTAAATCATTACATTTCAAAGAGTTTACGTCCACTAACAGATTTCATTGGATGTGAAAGTCATCACTGTATTCTGCATTTCATAAATCTGTCAATTAGCCCAAATCGATGAAATGGTTTGCATTTGTAAAGAGGAAAGTCCTAGGTGGTATGTAGTCTTCCCTGATCATTGACATAGAGTCTAGGGTTCTTGATTCAATCCTAAGGGAGAATAACCAATCTTCTTGAGCATATATGGGTAAGTACATAATTCTTGGATGCTTGTTATAGGAGATATTGTTGTTCCTACAAGACATTTACTATAGGAGACTATAATTCACTGAATGACCAAGAAAATCAAATTAGAATTGTATGGGATTTTTTATTTTATTTACTAAGATGTTTTAGATCCCAATTCCAAGTGGAATCCCTCAAAAATACCTAGCAGAAAATTACTAGTCTAAAATTTAGAATTTCGAGAAGTAATGAGCTAGTAAATATATCAAATGCCTAACCTAATCAAGTGAAAATGTAATGGGGTAATTTTTGTTATTAGCTAGAATATTTTTATGATCTTATGCAAGTTGAATCAAATTGATTGAGACTCATTATCATGCTCTAAAACTAGTAGAAATTTATTGTTATTTGCCACAAAGGTCTTCCAGAAATCTAAATTTGGGAATAAAATAACCAATTCAAGCAATTCAATTATTACTATGACCATACAAAGATGTTACAAGGATGAAATGATTCTTTTGATCCTGAAAAATAAATTACTTCAAACATTTAACCCAATCCTACAACAAGAAATCATCAATATTAAATGCAAAAATAGAAAAAAAAAAGAACAAAGGATACATGTGATTAATAAGTGAAAGGAAGAAAAGTAAATGATAAAAAAGGCTCTAAGGCTCCTGGGATGGCCAAGCCCAAGGAAACTCAAAATCCTATGGAGGATAAGAAGACTCAGAAGCTAAACACGGTATCAATCTTCATTATTTAAATAAATACAGTTACTTCCCTACAATAAATAACAATGGAGCTCCAAAAATATGAGTTCTCTCCATAAGAAGGCTAATAAAAATTAACCCCTAGATTATTCCACAAAAATAAATAATATTAGGCACAAATATGAAATTATCCATAAACCTTCCTAATGAACATATTCAAGTTAAAAGAGAGGTTTAATGTGTTCAAGGATGGTCATATTACAGAGACAAATATTTTTAATATTTTCCCAATATAACTTTCATCCACATGTAATCGTATAGAAACTCAATAATTTCTAATTTGAGAATTGTGCTCCCAACAAGTAACTTAACCTCGAGAAAAATCTATTGATGAGAATCTACCAATGTTATTTATTATTTGCATGGAATTATTAATAAAGTGCAACAATTGAAACACCAATTACTAGTTGATCAATAATTGTTAGTGCACATATCACTAGCTGATAAGTTGTAATATTTGAAATACTTAAAAGCATTTGATACCTATGAAAGTATAGTTGTACGAAAATGGTATATATGATAATTATATTCAAGTACTTACACCAACTACCTATCAAACAACATTCCCTGTGACTTCAACACCAACACATACAATAGTACAATCATCTCGGTCATCTATCTGACAACATAAATTCAATTTCTTTGAGCCAAGCTTTTATGATATGTTCTCTCTTCAGAAAAATGATATGACGCTCATGAAATGAAGTTGAATGTTCCAATTTGTTGCCAAGGGAAGGGAAAAGAAGATGAATTCACATTTTAAATCCTGTAGATGTAATTCAACAAGTTCTAGTTGACCACAAAACTAGATCAGCTAATTAGCCAACCACCCTTCTGGAATAACTTTCATTTCATTCTAAGCATTTACATTTTCTAATTTATGATGTATCAAATTTTGTAAAATTTTTGTAAGACTCCAAATCTTCCCTTCTTTGTCACAAATAAGGAATCAAGGGCAGGGGAGATGTTGGAGGGGCTAGTCGACTTAGTTGACCATCCCAAACAATTGGAGAATTGATATCATAAAGTCCATCAACTCTCTAGTTGAGTTAACAGTCTAAGTTAGATAGGTTAAATTTCTTTTCACAATTAAATTATTGTGACCATCTTGACATATTATATATATGGAAATGTATGCATCATTGTATATTTGTGATTGGCTTATGAAGAGAATATAATATAAAGTAACACTTTTTTGGTTCTCTTCTACATAGCTTCTCCTCTTCTATTCGTATGTTCCTTACATTCGTGTGATTTTTTGTTTTGATTTGTACTAGTAACCAATAGTCATTGTCTACTACACTACAACAAGTATATATCAAAATTTTGGAATATTTTACTAAAATATAAAATATTGTAAAATTTTGGTGAATCTTTCAATGTATTGAAAAATCTTGTAAAATATTAGTGAATCATTCACTTAATTATAAAATATTGTAAATTATAGGTGAATCACTCAATGAGTCCTTAGATCAAGTTATGTTTTCCTTCTTGTGCATTAGTTTTCTAATAGAAAAAAGAATTATCCAATTACTCCCCTTGAAAAAAGCCAACATCTTTAGGATTTGGTCGTTCATCACCATCTATAAATTTGTCAACTCCTTGGTGTGTAACTATATTGTTCTCTTCTTCAGTCAAAACTGTAATAATTGTTCATCAATACACAATTTTTTGGAATTACAGAAAATGCGCACTGAGATTGGCTAAATGATAAAATATGTAATTAAAGGTTAATTTCCTATATGATAAAAAAATCTATTAAGACAAACTCACTATAAATCCACAATTTTCGAGTTCAACTTTTATTTAAGTGTTTATTAAAATAATTTACTAAAGCCTTATAAACCCTAAACCCTAGACCCTAACCCGTATACCACAAACCCTAAAACCTAAGCCCTAAAACCGAAGCATTCTATAACATTTGAAAAAACATTTGTAACTTTTATTAAAGTATTTATTAAAAGCATTTACCAAAGTGTAAAAATCCCTAAACCCTAAACCCTACACCCCAAACCCTAACTCCTAAAATCTAAACCCTAACCCTAAACCCTACACCCCAAACCCTAACTCCTAAAATCTAAACCCTAACGTTAAACCCTAATAATAAAAGCATTTACAAAAGTTTTATAAACCCTAAACATAAACCCTAAACCCTAAGAGTGATATAACATTTTAACAAGGGTTTTGTCAAATTTTTTGAAGTGTTTATTAAATGTATTTACTAAACCACCCTTAAACCCTAAACCCTAAGCATTTCATAACATTTTAAACCGTGAACCTATACCTTTACCACTTTATAACATTTTAAAAAGTGTTTTGTAACTTTTTTTCAAGTGTTTATTAAAGGTATTTACTGAAGTGTTTTAAACCCTAGACCGTAATCCCTAAACCCCAAAATTTAAGCATTTTATAACATTTTAAAAAGTGTTCTATAAATTTTTAAAGTGTTTATTAAAATCATTTACTAATGTCTTATAAACCCTAAATCCTAAGAATTTTATAACCTTTTAAACCCCAAACCTCAAACCCTAAACTCTAAACCCTAAGTATTTTATAACATTTTAACATGTGTTTTGTTACCTTTTTTTAAGTGTTGATTAAAATAATTTATTGATGTTTTATAAACCCTAAACCCTAAACCCTAAGTATTTTATAACATTTTAAAGCCTAGACCCCAAACCCTAAGCATTTTATAACATTTTAACAAGCATTTTGTACCTTTTAAATCCCAAAGATTAAACCCTAAACCCTCAATCCTAGTCATTTTATAACATTTGAAAAAGCATTTTGTAATTCTTTTAAGTGTTTATTAAAAGCATTTACTAATGCATTATAAACCATAAACCATAAAACCTAAGCAATTTAAAACATTTTACCAAGCTTTTTGTAGCTTTTATTTAAGTGTTTATTAAAAGAATTTATTAAAGCATTATAAAACATAAACCCTAAAACCCTAAAACCCAAATCCGAAACCACAAAACCTAAACCCTAAGCATTTTATAACCTTTTAAAAAGTGTTTTGCATCTATTATCTAAGTGTATATTAAAAGAATTTACTAAAGTGTTATAAAAGCTAAACCCTAAACCCTAAACCTTAAACCTTAAACCCCAAATCCTAAACCCTAAAAATTTTATAACATTTAATAACGTGTTTTGTAACTTTTTTGAAGTGTTCATTAAAAGCACTTACTAAAGTGTTATAAAACCTAAACCCTAAACCCTAAACCCTCAAACCTAAACCCCAAACCATAGACCATAAGCATTTTATAACATTTTAAAAAGTGTTTTGTAACTTTTTAAACCCCTAGACCCTAAACGTTAAACCCCAAACTCTAAACCTTAACAATTTTATAACATTTTAAAAATCATTGTGTAACATTTACTTAAGTTTTTATTAAAAGCATTTACTAAAGTTTTATAAACCTTAAACCCTAAAACCTACACCCAAAACCCGAAACCCGAAACCCTAAACCATAAACCCTAAGTGTTTCATACAATTTTTAAAAGCATTTTGTAA
>APFE030009146.1:0-29064 GCA_000404065.3 Pinus taeda
AGTTGGGGAGGACCCGAGGATAAATTGAGCTTGGGACCTGAGATGCTTAAGGAAATGGAAGAAATGGTGAAAAGGGTGCGTGTGAATTTGAAGGCTGCTCAAGAAAGACAGAAAAATTTTGCTGATCGGAAAAGAAGATTTAAGGAATACCAGGTTGGTGATCACGTGTATATCAGAATTCAAACTAAAAGGAGTACCCTACAATGGAGCGGGTGTGCCAAGTTGGCACCCCGATACTATGGACCCTTCCAGATTCTGGCTAGGATTGGACCAGTGGCATATCAGCTTGCTTTGCCAAGCCACATCCGAGTCCACAACGTGTTCCATGTTTCGATACTCAAGAAATATGTCTGTGACCCCAAGCATGTGATTCAATGGCGGGATATTCAGGTAGTAACTACTGCTGCAAATAGACTGATGAAATTGATATTGGAAGGAAAAACTAACTTTGGGATTATGTAATGCAGGTCGAACCGGAAGGAGAAGTTCTGGTCGAACCTCTGAACATCCTCGACCGGAGAGAAGTGCAGCTGCGGAAACGAGCTATTACCCAAGTTAAGGTCCAGTGGCGACACTATGGACCTGACGAAGCCACTTGGGAGGACGAAGAATTAATGAGAAGGACTTATCCAACTCTGTTCGTAGCTGAAAGACACCGGGACGGTGTCCAATCTCAGGGGGAGGAGATGTGATGACCAGATAACTATGTGAATAAATTCTCTATTTTTTTTTTTACCATTGTAGGAAAAATGTAGAACAGAGATTATTACTTCTTTATCATGGTGAAAATATTATTAATTCCAAAACTGAAAACTGAATTAAGTTAATTACATATGGTAACTTTGATGAAGAAGTTATTTTACTTTTTCTGCTGGATTGATTTTCTTTTAAACATATATGTATAAATATATCAAGAAACAGTTGCCAAGAAGGGGGGGCAAAACCCTAACTGTTTCCCTATCCTTCCATAAAAAGATGGAAAGGGAAAGGCCCGGGCTGTGAAGGAACAGGCGGGAAAAAAAAGAAAGAAAATATAGCAGAAAGACAGAAAGAGAAAAGGAAGTGCTAAGTCTGGTGAGGACCAGATAGCACAAGCACAGAAAGTGCGTGACATTTGCTGAGGCAGAGGCCTGGCAAATGAGCTTGGGGGGAGATTAGTCTACATTGACTAAATCTCGTGGTTGGGTGGAAAATAAGCGACAAGGAATAATCTTTTCCATACTGGAGAAGTTCCGGGAGCGCAGTGCAGGTATGTACTGTTACTGTTGTTTTATTTACAGGAAGAACTGATAATCTTGCAATAATAGATAACAGTAGTTGTCATTGGAACTCTCTGACAGTAATCCCAGTGTATTAATAGGAAAAGAATCACATTCAGTTGAAAAAAGAAAGACTACTATCCTAATGTGATAGAAACTAAGTTATATATAAACATTCTTGGAAGAGCAGAGCGCTGTCTGTTAGATGGTCCAGGAAACTTCTTATTTAATTTAAAACGGGAAGTATGTACAAACGAATGAACTAGAGTTATTAAATATACTGAGCGGAAAGACGTTGGAAGATTTAGGTAGGCTAAGGCCATACCAAAGTCCTCCTTAACATATAGACCGCTAGGTTGTGAGAGAAACTGTAACTTTACATACAGGAAATAAAGGAGCTGAGTCACGGTATCCGAATGCAATAAAGAAGATGGAAATTAATAATGGGACGAGCTGCAAATAGCCAACGTCAAGATACACGGGTCGAGGTGAGATTGCTTCCTCGTACTGTAATAACAAACAAATTCTTTAGAATCAAATGCAGTAAACACGACTCCACAACCTTCACTGTTACGAAATGATACAGTGTATTATTCAACAGCATCGCAAACAAATAACTATGAATCAAACGACATTCATAAATATTAAATAACCCCAGTAATCAGGACGGGGTTTGCCATGAAAAGGGCCGACATTTAACACAGATCTTGAAAGAAACATATACATTAGAACCCGAATAATGTAGCTCTTCAGGGTTATATAACTGGAAACTACCAAGTAACAGGAGACAATTAAATCCGCAAACATCAAACCAGAAAGTTTAAAGAACAGTTTCCTTAATACAATTTTCATAGCAATTCAGAAATACTCTAGCCAAAATATGGAAGAAATTCCTGTGCGATGAGTACATTTGGCGTAAGGCCGTCTAATGTAAACCAACAAGCACATATATGCTGCCAACTAAACAGGCATAGACTATAGAAGCAACCGATATAATCAAACCTCGCTAATATCAGAACCCTTTTCATAAAATTTGACCAATAGTTAAATATAGAGAACGAAAACTCAGAAAAACAATTTATATGAGTGAACTGTCTAAAGGAAAATCAATATATGTTCAGAGGCGAGCTCCTCTCGGCGTAAGGCAAAGTCACATATATATAAATATCCAAAAAGAAAAAGACAGTCATTTGACATTAAACTGTGCTGGAGGGTCGAGCCGAATTCCAAGAAGTCGTGGCTGGCAAATAGAACCTTTACAAAAAAATAAGAGAGCAACCAGCGCTCGGAAGTTCATCAAAATACAAGTAAATCTTAAATAAGACTGAAACCCTAAGGTGAAACTTCATTACAGTAAGCCTGTAACAGTATAAAATCGAATGTCTTAACATCGGCTGTAGAGGGGTTCATAGCCGAAGGTAAATAAAGAACCATCCATGAAGAAATGCAAATACCTGGCAAGGAAAGGAAGGGTATTAATTTACTCTGTAATTCAACGCCATTATTTTCTAGAGGTGGAGCTCTTACCGTAGATAAGAGCACCTTGAGGTCCCATGGCTGTAAATTTTCATTACCGTGCCGAACTGCAATCCTGTTCCATCATTCAGAAGATTAATAATTAGTTATAGAATCGAACCTTAAACTGGGTGAAGTTTGTTTAAAAGAAAAACGAAAAAAAAAAAAAAATAGGAAGCAGGCATACTGTAAACCAAAACAAAGCGGAATGTTGAACAGTCGCCTAGCTCCATAAATTCAGTGGCATCAGACTACGTACAGAGGCGAAGATTTACCTGAGTAGCAGACATCGTAGGAGGATGCCGCGCGAACAACACTCTTCCGGAGCGACTTCTCTCAGAGAAATGAACAAATGAAACCCTAGTCCGAGGCTTGTAGGGTAAACCTGCGAGGTAGCCACCGACTGATGGCGGGAATGAATCTCCTCCGTTGATTTTGCCAGCATCCCGAGAGGCTGAACTCCCCGTCTGAGACATTCAATGCAAAACCTTCCCTCGCGATCTGCGATTAGATCGACGGTCGATGATATTAAGACGGGCCACCTGGCCATATCTTATACATTTGGTATGCGGTGGGTAGGATCCGCCGTATGAATCATTACTATACAATCGTATGGTATTCAATTTAAATCAACCGGTTGGTGAAACGTAATTGCAGATGTAAAGTCGCCAGGTTAATGACTGTCATAATATACGTATGATGAATAATTAACATGTTACCAAGAGTATATGTTAAACCTTAGTTCCGAACTGTTATACATACCATGTAAATCAAAGAAATTTTTTTTTATGAGGTATATTATTATTATTGTCGTATAGGTGGACTATGACATATGGTATCAGAGCCAGGTTACAAAACTGAGGCCTCTGGGTAAGGATATATATATATATATACATATATATATTTTTTTTCTTTCTTGAATTTTCCTTATCATTCTTTTCATGTTGATAAGTACAGGATTCAGGGTTCAGGAACTTACAGGATGAGGAGGGCCGACAATACAACTCGACGACCTGTGGTAGGACAAGGGATACCTGGACTTGAAAATAATCCTGAACTATGGGTTCAGCTTGGGGAGGAGGCCAGAACTACAAATCAAGCCATTCTAGAAACCGTATAGGAGCTTAAAAATGAAATGGCAAGGCTGCGGGAAGACAATGCTAGACTAACAATGGAACAAGAGAGAATATTGAAAAGTTTATCTGAACGACAGAATCAAGTACCCATTAATCCCAGTATGGAACAACAGAGGATGTCGGAAGAACAGAATCACCCTATGCCCCCTGAAGGCTCAGAGGAGCAGGAGGAGCATTCTGACAATGTAAATGAACAACAAACTTCGGAGAGACAAAGGGTGGAACTGCAAGGGGAATTTCGCAAAATTAAACCTCCGCATTTTGACGGAGAACAAGAGGAAGCAGCCGAAGCATGGCTAATTAACATGAACAAATATTTTCAGCTCTATGAATATGATCACAATCTTAAGGCCGGATTGGCTATTTTTCAGCTGCAGGGAAAGGCCACCTTATGGTGGGAGGAAGTGAAGATAGTCAAAGGAGTTACTGAACAGACTGTCACTTGGGATAATTTCCAAAGGTATTTTAAGGAGAGATATCTAACATAATGGTTCTACGATGAGAAGGCGAGGGAATTCCATGATCTACGTTTGGGACAGCAGACTATGGACGATTTCATCACCCGTTTCACTTCTCTGCTTCGCTACGTTCCATATATAAGAGAAGAAAATGCAAAAGTACAAATATTTGTAAGCAGTTTACCACCCTACATGCGAGAAAGGATTGAATTTGACAATCCAAAATCAATGGACGAAGTAATTTAGAAGGCCAGGATTTGTTATCAACAAAGCAGACAAAAGGGAGAAGCAGCCGGCAAGAAATGGAATGAGAGAAAGGGCTTTAAGTCAATGCGAAACAGCAAAGGAAATCGCAACAGCGGAAGTAAAGGGAACGGCAAAGGACTGAACAGCAGAATTCCAGACAGAACTGCATCCAAATTTAGGCTTAACGACGAATCTAAAGGCAGCGGACAGCAGGTACGCTTGGACAATGAAGGGACCACCAGACCCCCGGTGCAATGCTGGGGTTGTGGGGGACCCCACTACATCAAAAACTGTCCACAGCGGAAAGGGACGGAACAACTATCCCAGATTCATGAAGCCTCAACAGTCGGTGAAGTGGGACGCAGTATACCGAGGATTAATGCAGCGTTGGAAGACCGTCAGGCGGAATACCAGCCAACTATGGTCGAATTCGAAGGTAATATCTCAAACCTTACTGTATCTGTTTTAATTGACCCTGGGGCTACACTGAGTTATGTAAGCCCAAAAGTAGTAGAACGCTGTAAATTACAATCCACTAAGTTCAAAAACCCATGGCTGGTGCAATT
Organism: Pinus taeda; assembly: GCA_000404065.3. Taxonomy (NCBI): domain Eukaryota; kingdom Viridiplantae; phylum Streptophyta; class Pinopsida; order Pinales; family Pinaceae; genus Pinus; species Pinus taeda. The sequence goes on from APFE030009146.1 coordinate 5,181, forward strand.
AGCTACGGGGGCCAAAAGACGAGTGGTAGCTAAAATAAAGGAATGTTCCTTTACCATAGCTGGACAGCCAGTAATGGTGGACTTAAATGTGCTTCCCCTTGGCTCCTATGATATTCTCATTGGAATGGACTGGCTGGAAAAGCACTGGTCACTAGTGGACTGTAAGACCAAGATTATCTACTTTAAAGACTCCCTGGGAAATAAAAAAGAGATGCAAGGGATTAAACGACCTGTACAAGTGCGAACGATAACAGCAAATCAACTTATAAAATGTGTTCGGAAAGGATGCCAGATCTATGCCATTCAGGTGGGTTATGCAGATTCTAAAGATGAAACAACCATCCTAAATAATATCCCTGTAATTCAAGAATTCACAGATGTGTTTCCGGAAGAAATTCTTGGGTTGCCCCCAAAAAGGAACATAGATTTCACCATTGAGTTGGTTCCAGGAGCAGCACCAGTATCTCGGGCACCATATAGAATGAGTGTACCCGAATTGACAGAATTAAAAATGTCGTTGAAAGAGTTGTTGGACAAGAATTACATACGTCCTAGTGTGTCCCCGTGGGGAGCCCCAGTGCTGTTTGTTAAGAAGAAATATGGAACCTTCCGGATGTGCATTGATTACCGTCAATTAAATAAGTTAACCATTAAGAATAAGTATCCTTTGCCACAGATCGACGAACTATTCGACCAAGTGAAAGGCGCGACGGTGTTTTCAAAAATTGATCTGCGTTCTGGTTATCATCAGATCCGAATTAAGGATGAAGACATCGCTAAAACAACCTTTAGAACCAGATACGGTCATTATGAATTCGTGGTGTTGCCATTCGGACTTACCAATGCCCCCGCAACGTTCATGTGTTTAATGAACAATATTTTTCACCAATATTTGGACAGATTTGTACTGATATTTATTGATGACATATTAGTATATTCTCGCACCATGGAGGAACATCAGGAACATCTCAGAAAAGTGCTACAGACCCTCTGGGAGCATCAACTATATGCAAAATTTAGTAAGTGTGATTTCTTCAAAGAAGAAATCCAATATTTGGGTCATGTGATTACCAAGGAGGGAATCGCCGTGGACCCAGAGAAGATAAAGGCCATAATGGACTGGCTTGTACCGAAGGATGTGGTGGATGTTCGATCCTTTATGGGTCTGGCTGGTTATTATAGAAGATTTGTAGAAGGGTTCTCTAGGGTTGCATTTCCCATTACCTCATTGCAGAAAAAAGGGAAAACATTTCATTGGACCCCAAACTGCCAGAAAAGTTTTGAACAATTGAAGCATCTGCTCACCACGGCCCCTATTTTAAGAATAGCTAATCCTGATAAAGATTACGTAGTATGTACGGACGCAAGCAAAGAAGGAGTAGGTGGAGTTTTAATGCAAGAAGGTAAGGTAGTCGCCTACGAGTCTCAAAAATTGAAGGAGCATGAACAGAAATATTCTGCTTATGATTTAGAATTGACCGCTGTCATCCATGCCTTAAAAATGTGGAGACATTATCTTGTGGGCAGGAAATTTTTGCTGCTCACTGATCATCATAGTTTGACCAATTGTTTCAGCCAGCCCACCTTAAACGCTCGACAAGCATGATGGGTGGACTTTCTGAGCGGCTTTGATTTTGAGATAAAACATTTACAAGGGAAGGAAAACCGAGTAGCGGATGCCTTAAGCCGGAAATTACAACATTTGTAGGAGGTCTCTGTTAGTGGGTGGAAGAGCCCCGTTTTGGAAATGGTCAAAGAAGCTTCAAGACAAGATGTTAATTATCAGCAGTTAAAACTGCAGCTACAGCAACCTGCTAGCTTGACAAACCAACCAGATTATAAGTTGGATGATGATGGAATGATACATTTCAAACAAAGATTATATGTACCTAACCAAGATAAAATTAAAAATCTGATTATGGATTAATTCCATGTCAGCCATTATGCAGGACATCCAGGATATCAGAAAATGATTACTGCCATCCGAAAAGAGTATTTTTGGCCAGGAATGAAGAAGGACATTGCTGAGGATTTAGCACGATGCCTAGAATGTCAGTAGATTAAAGCAGAACACCAGCATCCAGCAGGATTACTACAATACCAGTACAATCCACGTATAAAGCCGCACAAATTGCTCATGTTTTTATGCAAAACGTGTTTAAGCTTCATGGGCTTCCAAAAACGATAATTTCTGATCGCGATGTTAAGTTCACATCAGCCTTCTGGAGAACGCTATTCGCTGATTTAGGAACCCAACTAAATTTCAGCACAACATACCATCCTCAGACCGACGGACAAACTGAACGAGTTAACCAAGTGGTGGAAGATATGCTGCGGGCATTTGTGATGCAGCAACCCACGTTGTGGGAAGAATATCTACATCTGGTAGAATTCGCATATAATAATGGATATCACACCTCTACACAAATGAGCCCCTTTGAGGTTATGTACGGTCAAAAATGCCGAACACCCTCTAATTGGGGAGGACCCGAGGATAAACTGAGCTTGGGACCTGAGATGCTTAAAGAAATGGAAGAAATGGTGAAAAGAGTGCAGTGCGTGTGAATTTGAAGGCTGCCCAAGACAGACAGAAAAATTTTGCTGATCGGAAAAGAAGGTTTAAGGAATACCAGGTCGGTGATCACGTGTAAATCAGAATTCAAACTAAAAGGAGTACCTTACAATGGAGTGGGTGTGCCAAATTGGCACCCCAATACTGTGGACCCTTCCAGATCCTGGCTAGGATTGGCCCAGTGGCATATCAGCTTGCTTTGCCAAGCCACATCCGAGTCCACAACGTGTTCCATGTCTCAATACTCAAGAAATATGTCTATGACCCTAAGCATGTGATTCAATGGCGGGACATTCAGGTAGTAACTATTACTGTAGTAGACTGTTGAAATTGTTATTGGAAGGAAAAAGCTAACTTGGAATTGTGTAATGCAGGTCGAACCGGAAGGAGAGGTTCTGGTCGAACCTCTGAACATCCTCGATCGGAGAGAAGTGCAGCTGCGGAAACGAGCTATTACCCAAGTTAAGGTTCAGTGGCGACACCATGGACCTGAGGAAGCCACTTGGGAGGACGAAGAATTAATGAGAAGGACTTATCCAACTCTGTTCGTAGCTGAAAGACACCGGGACGGTGTCCAATCTCAGGGGGAGGAGATGTGATGACCGGATAACTATGTGAATAAATTCTCTATTTTTTTTTTTACCATTGTAGGAAAAATGTAGAACAGAGATTATTACTTCTTTATCATGGTGAAAATATTATTAATTCCAAAACTGAAAACTGAATTAAGTTAATTACATATGGTAACTTTGATGAAGAAGTTATTTTACTTTTTCTGCTGGATTGATTTTCTTTTAAACATATATGTATAAATATATCAAGAAACAGTTGCCAAGAAGGGGGGGCAAAACCCTAACTGTTTCCCTATCCTTCCATAAAAAGATGGAAAGGGAAAGGCCCGGGCTGTGAAGGAACAAGCGGGAAAAAAAAGAAAGAAAATATAGCAGAAAGACAGAAAGAGAAAAGGAAGTGCTAAGTCTGGTGAGGACTAGATAGCACAAGCACAGAAAGTGCGTGACATTGAAAGTGCGTGACATTTGCTGAGGCAGAGGCCTGGCAAATGAGCTTGGGGGGAGATTAGTCTGCATCGACTAAATCTCGTGGTTGGGTGGAAAACAAGCGACAAGGAATAATCTTTTCCATACTGGAGAAGTTCCGGGAGCGCAGTGCAGGTATGTACTGTTACTGTTGTTTTATTTACAGGAAGAAATGATAATATTGCAATAATAGATAACAGTAGTTGTCATTGGAACTCTCTGACAGTAATCTCAGCGTATTAATAGGAAAAGAATCACATTCAGTTGAAAAAAGAAAGACTACTATCCTAATGTGATAGAAACTAAGTTATATATAAACATTCTTGGAAGAGCAGAGCGCTGTCTGTTAGATGGTCCAGGAAACTTCTTATTTAATTTAAAACGGGAAGTATGTACAAACGAATGAACTAGAGTTATTAAATATACTGAGCGGAAAGACGTTGGAAGATTTAGGTAGGCTAATGCCATACCAAAGTCCTCCTTAACATACAGATCGCTGGGTTGTGAGAGAAACTGTAACTTTACATACAGGGAATAAAGGAGCTGAGTCACGTTATCCGAATGCAATAAAGAAGATGGAAATTAATAACGGGACGAGCTGCAAATAGCCAACGTCAAGATACACAGGTCGAGGTGAGATTGCTTCCTCGTACTGTAATAACAAACAAATTCTTTAGAATCAAATGCAGTAAACACGACTCCACAACCTTCACTGTTACGAAATGATACAGTGTATTATTCAACAGCATCGCAAACAAATAACTATGAATCAAACGACATTCATAAATATTAAATAACCCCAGTAATCAGGACGGGGTTTGCCATGAAAAGGGCCGACATTTAACACAGATCTTGAAAGAAACATATACATTAGAACCCGAATAATGTAGCTCTTCAGGGTTATATAACTGGAAACTACCAAGTAACAGGAGACAATTAAATCCGCAAACATCAAACCAGAAAGTTTAAAGAACAGTTTCCTTAATACAATTTTCATAGCAATTCAGAAATACTCTAGCCAAAATATGGAAGAAATTCCTGTGCGATGAGTACATTTGGCGTAAGGCCGTCTAATGTAAACCAACAAGCACATATATGCTGCCAACTAAACAGGCATAGACTATAGAAGCAACCGATATAATCAAACCTCGCTAATATCAGAACCCTTTTCATAAAATTTGACCAATAGTTAAATATAGAGAACGAAAACTCAGAAAAACAATTTATATGAGCGAACTGTCTAAAGGAAAATCAATATATGTTCAGAGGCGAGCTCCTCTCGGCGTAAGGCAAAGTCACATATATATAAATATCCAAAAAGAAAAAGACAGTCATTTGACATTAAACTGTGCTGGAGGGCCGAGCCGAATTCCAAGAAGTCGTGGCTGGCAAATAGAACCTTTACAAAAAAATAAGAGAGCAACCAGCGCTCGGAAGTTCATCAAAATACAAGTAAATCTTAAATAAGACTGAAACCCTAAGGTGAAACTTCATTACAGTAAGCCTGTAACAGTATAAAATCGAATGTCTTAACATCGGCTGTAGAGGGCTTCATAGCCGAAGGTAAATAAAGAACCATCCATGAAGAAACGCAAATACCTGGCAAGGAAAGGAAGGGTATTAATTTACTCTGTAATTCAACGCCATTATTTTCTAGAGGTGGAGCTCTTACCGTAGATAAGAGCACCTTGAGGTCCCATGGCTGTAAATTTTCATTACCGTGCCGAACTGCAATCCTGTTCCATCATTCAGAAGATTAATAATTAGTTATAGAATCGAACCTTAAACTGGGTGAAGTTTGTTTAAAAGAAAAACGAAAAAAAAAAAAAAATAGGAAGCAGGCATACTGTAAACCAAAACAAAGCGGAATGTTGAACAGTCGCCTAGCTCCATAAATTCAGTGGCATCAGACTACGTACAGAGGCGAAGATTTACCTGAGTAGCAGACATCGTAGGAGGATGCCGCGCGAACAACACTCTTCCGGAGCGACTTCTCTCAGAGAAATGAACAAATGAAACCCTAGTCCGAGGCTTGTAGGGTAAACCTGCGAGGTAGCCACCGACTGATGGCGGGAATGAATCTCCTCCGTTGATTTTGCCAGCATCCCGAGAGGCTGAACTCCCCGTCTGAGACATTCAATGCAAAACCTTCCCTCGCGATCTGCGATTAGATCGACGGTCGATGATATTAAGACGGGCCACCTGGCCATATCTTATACATTTGGTATGCGGTGGGTAGGATCCGCCGTATGAATCATTACTATACAATCGTATGGTATTCAATTTAAATCAACCGGTTGGTGAAACGTAATTGCAGATGTAAAGTCGCCAGGTTAATGACTGTCATAATATACGTATGATGAATAATTAACATGTTACCAAGAGTATATGTTAAACCTTAGTTCCGAACTGTTATACATACCATGTAAATCAAAGAAATTTTTTTTTATGAGGTATATTATTATTATTGTCGTATAGGTGGACTATGACATATGGTATCAGAGCCAGGTTACAAAACTGAGGCCTCTGGGTAAGGATATATATATATATATACATATATATATTTTTTTTCTTTCTTGAATTTTCCTTATCATTCTTTTCATGTTGATAAGTACAGGATTCAGGGTTCAGGAACTTACAGGATGAGGAGGGCCGACAATACAACTCGACGACCTGTGGTAGGACAAGGGATACCTGGACTTGAAAATAATCCTGAACTATGGGTTCAGCTTGGGGAGGAGGCCAGAACTACAAATCAAGCCATTCTAGAAACCGTATAGGAGCTTAAAAATGAAATGGCAAGGCTGCGGGAAGACAATGCTAGACTAACAATGGAACAAGAGAGAATATTGAAAAGTTTATCTGAACGACAGAATCAAGTACCCATTAATCCCAGTATGGAACAACAGAGGATGTCGGAAGAACAGAATCACCCTATGCCCCCTGAAGGCTCAGAGGAGCAGGAGGAGCATTCTGACAATGTAAATGAACAACAAACTTCGGAGAGACAAAGGGTGGAACTGCAAGGGGAATTTCGCAAAATTAAACCTCCGCATTTTGACGGAGAACAAGAGGAAGCAGCCGAAGCATGGCTAATTAACATGAACAAATATTTTCAGCTCTATGAATATGATCACAATCTTAAGGCCGGATTGGCTATTTTTCAGCTGCAGGGAAAGGCCACCTTATGGTGGGAGGAAGTGAAGATAGTCAAAGGAGTTACTGAACAGACTGTCACTTGGGATAATTTCCAAAGGTATTTTAAGGAGAGATATCTAACATAATGGTTCTACGATGAGAAGGCGAGGGAATTCCATGATCTACGTTTGGGACAGCAGACTATGGACGATTTCATCACCCGTTTCACTTCTCTGCTTCGCTACGTTCCATATATAAGAGAAGAAAATGCAAAAGTACAAATATTTGTAAGCAGTTTACCACCCTACATGCGAGAAAGGATTGAATTTGACAATCCAAAATCAATGGACGAAGTAATTTAGAAGGCCAGGATTTGTTATCAACAAAGCAGACAAAAGGGAGAAGCAGCCGGCAAGAAATGGAATGAGAGAAAGGGCTTTAAGTCAATGCGAAACAGCAAAGGAAATCGCAACAGCGGAAGTAAAGGGAACGGCAAAGGACTGAACAGCAGAATTCCAGACAGAACTGCATCCAAATTTAGGCTTAACGACGAATCTAAAGGCAGCGGACAGCAGGTACGCTTGGACAATGAAGGGACCACCAGACCCCCGGTGCAATGCTGGGGTTGTGGGGGACCCCACTACATCAAAAACTGTCCACAGCGGAAAGGGACGGAACAACTATCCCAGATTCATGAAGCCTCAACAGTCGGTGAAGTGGGACGCAGTATACCGAGGATTAATGCAGCGTTGGAAGACCGTCAGGCGGAATACCAGCCAACTATGGTCGAATTCGAAGGTAATATCTCAAACCTTACTGTATCTGTTTTAATTGACCCTGGGGCTACACTGAGTTATGTAAGCCCAAAAGTAGTAGAACGCTGTAAATTACAATCCACTAAGTTCAAAAACCCATGGCTGGTGCAATTAGCTACGGGGGCCAAAAGACGAGTGGTAGCTAAAATAAAGGACTGTTCCTTTACCATAGCTGGACAGCCAGTAATGGTGGACTTAAATGTGCTTCCCCTTGGCTCCTATGATATTCTCATTGGAATGGACTGGCTGGAAAAGCACTGGTCACTAGTGGACTGTAAGACCAAGATTATCTACTTTAAAGACTCCCTGGGAAATAAAAAAGAGATGCAAGGGATTAAACGACCTGTACAAGTGCGAACGATAACAGCAAATCAACTTATAAAATGTGTTCGGAAAGGATGCCAGATCTATGCCATTCAGGTGGGTTATGCAGATTCTAAAGATGAAACAACCATCCTAAATAATATCCCTGTAATTCAAGAATTCACAGATGTGTTTCCGGAAGAAATTCTTGGGTTGCCCCCAAAAAGGAACATAGATTTCACCATTGAGTTGGTTCCAGGAGCAGCACCAGTATCTCGGGCACCATATAGAATGAGTGTACCCGAATTGACAGAATTAAAAATGTCGTTGAAAGAGTTGTTGGACAAGAATTACATACGTCCTAGTGTGTCCCCGTGGGGAGCCCCAGTGCTGTTTGTTAAGAAGAAATATGGAACCTTCCGGATGTGCATTGATTACCGTCAATTAAATAAGTTAACCATTAAGAATAAGTATCCTTTGCCACAGATCGACGAACTATTCGACCAAGTGAAAGGCGCGACGGTGTTTTCAAAAATTGATCTGCGTTCTGGTTATCATCAGATCCGAATTAAGGATGAAGACATCGCTAAAACAACCTTTAGAACCAGATACGGTCATTATGAATTCGTGGTGTTGCCATTCGGACTTACCAATGCCCCCGCAACGTTCATGTGTTTAATGAACAATATTTTTCACCAATATTTGGACAGATTTGTACTGATATTTATTGATGACATATTAGTATATTCTCGCACCATGGAGGAACATCAGGAACATCTCAGAAAAGTGCTACAGACCCTCTGGGAGCATCAACTATATGCAAAATTTAGTAAGTGTGATTTCTTCAAAGAAGAAATCCAATATTTGGGTCATGTGATTACCAAGGAGGGAATCGCCGTGGACCCAGAGAAGATAAAGGCCATAATGGACTGGCTTGTACCGAAGGATGTGGTGGATGTTCGATCCTTTATGGGTCTGGCTGGTTATTATAGAAGATTTGTAGAAGGGTTCTCTAGGGTTGCATTTCCCATTACCTCATTGCAGAAAAAAGGGAAAACATTTCATTGGACCCCAAACTGCCAGAAAAGTTTTGAACAATTGAAGCATCTGCTCACCACGGCCCCTATTTTAAGAATAGCTAATCCTGATAAAGATTACGTAGTATGTACGGACGCAAGCAAAGAAGGAGTAGGTGGAGTTTTAATGCAAGAAGGTAAGGTAGTCGCCTACGAGTCTCAAAAATTGAAGGAGCATGAACAGAAATATTCTGCTTATGATTTAGAATTGACCGCTGTCATCCATGCCTTAAAAATGTGGAGACATTATCTTGTGGGCAGGAAATTTTTGCTGCTCACTGATCATCATAGTTTGACCAATTGTTTCAGCCAGCCCACCTTAAACGCTCGACAAGCATGATGGGTGGACTTTCTGAGCGGCTTTGATTTTGAGATAAAACATTTACAAGGGAAGGAAAACCGAGTAGCGGATGCCTTAAGCCGGAAATTACAACATTTGTAGGAGGTCTCTGTTAGTGGGTGGAAGAGCCCCGTTTTGGAAATGGTCAAAGAAGCTTCAAGACAAGATGTTAATTATCAGCAGTTAAAACTGCAGCTACAGCAACCTGCTAGCTTGACAAACCAACCAGATTATAAGTTGGATGATGATGGAATGATACATTTCAAACAAAGATTATATGTACCTAACCAAGATAAAATTAAAAATCTGATTATGGATTAATTCCATGTCAGCCATTATGCAGGACATCCAGGATATCAGAAAATGATTACTGCCATCCGAAAAGAGTATTTTTGGCCAGGAATGAAGAAGCACATTGCTGAGTATTTAGCACGATCACTAGAATGTCAGCAGATTAAAGCAGAACACCAGCATCCAGCAGGATTACTACAACCCTTACCTATTCCAGAATGGAAATGGGAAATCATTTCCATGGATTTCATTACGGGGTTACCTAAGACAAAAAAGAACAATGATTCCATTATGGTGGTAGTGGATAAATTAAGTAAAGCTGCACATTTTATACCAGTACAATCCACGTACAAAGCCCCACAAATTGCTCATGTTTTTATGCAAAACGTCTTTAAGCTTCATGGGCTTCCAAAAACGATAATTTCTGATCGTGATGTTAAGTTCACATCAGCCTTCTGGAGAACTCTATTCGCTGATTTAGGAACCCAACTAAATTTCAGCATAACATACCATCCTCAGACCGACGGACAAACTGAACGAGTTAACCAAGTGGTGGAAGATATGCTGCGGGCATTTGTGATGCAGCAACCCACATTGTGGGAAGAATATCTACATTTGGTAGAATTCACATATAATAATGGATATCACACCTCTACACAAATGAGCCCCTTTGAGGTTATGTACGGTCGAAAATGTCGAACACCCTCTAATTGGGGAAGACCCGAGGATAAACTGAGCTTGGGACCTGAGATGCTTAAAGAAATGGAAGAAATGGTGAAAAGAGTGCGTGTGAATTTGAAGGCTGCCCAAGACAGACAGAAAAATTTTGCTGATCGGAAAAGAAGGTTTAAGGAATACCAGGTCGGTGATCACGTGGATATCAGAATTCAAACTAAAAGGAGTACTTTACAATGGAGTGGGTGTGCCAAATTGGCACCCCGATACTGTGGACCCTTCCAGATCCTGGCTAGGATTGGCCCAGTGGCATATCAGCTCGCTTTGCCAAGCCACATCCGAGTCCACAACGTGTTCCATGTCTCAATACTCAAGAAATATGTCTATGACCCTAAGCATGTGATTCAATGGCGGGACATTCAGGTAGTAACTGTTGTTGTAGTAGACTGTTGAAATTGTTATTGGAAGGAAAAAGCTAACTTGGAATTGTGTAATGCAGGTCGAACCGGAAGGAGAGGGTCTGGTCGAACCTCTGAACATCCTCGACCGGAGAGAAGTGCAGCTGCGGAAACGAGCTATTACCCAAGTTAAGGTCCAGTGGCGACACTATGGACCTGACGAAGCCACTTGGGAGGACGAAGAATTAATGAGAAGGACTTATCCAACTCTGTTCGTAGCTGAAAGACACCGGGACGGTGTCCAATCTCAGGGGGAGGAGATGTGATGACCAGATAACTATGTGAATAAATTCTCTGTTTTTTTTTTTACCATTGTAGGAAAAATGTAGAACAGAGATTATTACTTCTTTATCATGGTGAAAATATTATTAATTCCAAAACTGAAAACTGAATTAAGTTAATTACATATGGTAACTTTGATGAAGAAGTTATTTTACTTTTTCTGCTGGATTGATTTTCTTTTAAACATATATGTATAAATATATCAAGAAACAGTTGCCAAGAAGGGGGGGCAAAACCCTAACTGTTTCCCTATCCTTCCATAAAAAGATGGAAAGGGAAAGGCCCGGGCTGTGAAGGAACAGGCGGGAAAAAAAAGAAAGAAAATATAGCAGAAAGACAGAAAGAGAAAAGGAAGTGCTAAGTCTGGTGAGGACCAGATAGCACAAGCACAGAAAGTGCGTGACATTTGCTGAGGCAGAGGCCTGGCAAATGAGCTTGGGGGGAGATTAGTCTGCATCGACTAAATCTCGTGGTTGGGTGGAAAACAAGCGACAAGGAATAATATTTTCCATGCTGGAGAAGTTCCGGGAGCGCAGTGCAGGTATGTACTGTTACTGTTGTTTTATTTACAGGAAGAACTGATAATCTTGCAATAATAGATAACAGTAGTTGTCATTGGAACTCTCTGATAGTAATCCCAGCGTATTAATAGGAAAAGAATCACATTCAGTTGAAAAAAGAAAGACTACTATCCTAATGTGATAGAAACTAAGTTATATATAAACATTCTTGGAAGAGCAGAGCGCTGTCTGTTAGATGGTCCAGGAAACTTCTTATTTAATTTAAAATGGGAAGTATGTACAAACGAATGAACTAGAGTTATTAAATATACTGAGCGGAAAGACGTTGGAAGATTTCGGTAGGCTAATGCCATACCAAAGTCCTCCTTAACATACAGACCGCTGGGTTGTGAGAGAAACTGTAACTTTACATACAGGAAATAAAGGAGCTGAGTCACGGTATCCGAATGCAATAAAGAAGATGGAAATTAATAACGGGACGAGCTGCAAATAGCCAACGTCAAGATACACGGGTCGAGGTGAGATTGCTTCCTCGTACTGTAATAACAAACAAATTCTTTAGAATCAAATGCAGTAAACACGACTCCACAACCTTCACTGTTACGAAATGATACAGTGTATTATTCAACAGCATCGCAAACAAATAACTATGAATCAAACGACATTCATAAATATTAAATAACCCCAGTAATCAGGACGGGGTTTGCCATGAAAAGGGCCGACATTTAACACAGATCTTGAAAGAAACATATACATTAGAACCCGAATAATGTAGCTCTTCAGGGTTATATAACTGGAAACTACCAAGTAACAGGAGACAATTAAATCCGCAAACATCGAACCAGAAAGTTTAAAGAACAGTTTCCTTAATACAATTTTCATAGCAATTCAGAAATACTCTAGCCAAAATATGGAAGAAATTCCTGTGCGATGAGTACATTTGGCGTAAGGCCGTCTAATGTAAACCAACAAGCACATATATGCTGCCAACTAAACAGGCATAGACTATAGAAGCAACCGATATAATCAAACCTCGCTAATATCAGAACCCTTTTCATAAAATTTGACCAATAGTTAAATATAGAGAACGAAAACTCAGAAAAACAATTTATATGAGCGAACTGTCTAAAGGAAAATCAATATATGTTCAGAGGCGAGCTCCTCTCGGCGTAAGGCAAAGTCACATATATATAAATATCCAAAAAGAAAAAGACAGTCATTTGACATTAAACTGTGCTGGAGGGCCGAGCCGAATTCCAAGAAGTCGTGGCTGGCAAATAGAACCTTTACAAAAAAATAAGAGAGCAACCAGCGCTCGGAAGTTCATCAAAATACAAGTAAATCTTAAATAAGACTGAAACCCTAAGGTGAAACTTCATTACAGTAAGCCTGTAACAGTATAAAATCGAATGTCTTAACATCGGCTGTAGAGGGCTTCATAGCCGAAGGTAAATAAAGAACCATCCATGAAGAAACGCAAATACCTGGCAAGGAAAGGAAGGGTATTAATTTACTCTGTAATTCAACGCCATTATTTTCTAGAGGTGGAGCTCTTACCGTAGATAAGAGCACCTTGAGGTCCCATGGCTGTAAATTTTCATTACCGTGCCGAACTGCAATCCTGTTCCATCATTCAGAAGATTAATAATTAGTTATAGAATCGAACCTTAAACTGGGTGAAGTTTGTTTAAAAGAAAAACGAAAAAAAAAAAAAAATAGGAAGCAGGCATACTGTAAACCAAAACAAAGCGGAATGTTGAACAGTCGCCTAGCTCCATAAATTCAGTGGCATCAGACTACGTACAGAGGCGAAGATTTACCTGAGTAGCAGACATCGTAGGAGGATGCCGCGCGAACAACACTCTTCCGGAGCGACTTCTCTCAGAGAAATGAACAAATGAAACCCTAGTCCGAGGCTTGTAGGGTAAACCCGCGAGGTAGCCACTGACTGATGGCGGGAATGAATCTTCTCCGTTGATTTTGCCAACATCCCGAGAGGCTGAACTCCCCGTCTGAGACATTCAATGCAAAACCTTCCCTCGCGATCTGCGATTAGATCGACGGTCGATGATATTAAGACAGGCCACCTGGCCATATCTCATACATTTGGTATGCGGTGGGTAGGATCCGCCGTATGAATCAGTACTATACAATCGTATGGTATTCAATTTAAATCAACCGGTTGGTGAAACGTAATTGCAGATGTAAAGTCGCCAGGTTAATGACTGTCATAATATACGTATGATGAATAATTAACATGTTACCAAGAGTATCTGTTAAACCTTAGTTCCGAACTGTTATACATACCATGTAAATCAAAGAAATTTTTTTTTATGAGGTATATTATTATTATTGTCGTATAGGTGGACTATGACATGCTACTAGGTGTCCTTTGAATGTTGATATCTCTACCTCTAAATCTGAATAAGAATAACTATTGATCTTCCTCCTTATTCAAATCGTAAAATCATGTCTATAATCTGGTTGACTGATCATTTTTTTTAGGTGTCCTCTGAATCTCCAATGCTTAAATTGACCAATGATTTTATGTCTCTTTTTAAAGTGCTTCACGATTGTCATAAAATATTTGGGAAGAATATATTTTCATAAATGTTTTCCAAATATTTTGCTTAAACCTATAAATTCACTTTTTTCTATTTTCATGAATTCCATAAATGAAATCTCAAAATATTTCCTCAAATAAAACTTCATCTCATAAATCGATCCATTGTTTGAAATCCATTTCATATTTTGAAATCTATCATGTTTTGAAATCTATGTCTTGTTTTGCCTTGCATTTATATATTTATGAATAAATAAATTTCATAAACATATTTAATAAAACAATCGATTGATTTCCTTCCCATAGTTTTGAAAACCACGTGTTGTTTTGCCATGATTGGTAAAATATCTCTTACTTTCCCTTTTTCACTCCTATAAAATCTTTGGATAAGAATTTATCAAAATCTTATGTTCTTGTACATTTTCTCTTCATAATTTCTTTTCCTCCTTATCTCTGTGAAACTGTTGTTGGTTTTTCTCCCATGGTTTTGATTTTAAAAATAATTAAAGATATTTTCAATTTCAAAGCCATGTGCATAATTTATATAATTTTTTTCGAAATAAAAACTTTTTTAAATATTCATTTATATGTGTGTGCCAACATATAGGAAAATAAATGAACATAAGTGATTTTTCCTCCTAGCTACAACTGTAAAAAGCAGTAAAGGTGAAACAACTTTCTAGGGGAGGGGGGTAACTTTCTAGGGGAGGTGGGTAGGTCAAAAGTCGAAAAGAGAACTCCCCCCCAAAAAACCATCGATTTTCCATTGATTTAATATTTCACAAATCTCGATGCATTTAGATTAGGGAATTTTAATGATTAAGTGCAGGGTGGGGACACAAATTTAATTTGACTTTTTGACTTGGCTGAGGTATATAATATCATAATAAATGTGGTTCCTATAGTTTAGATATTGGGTTTGTTATTTTTAAACTAAGTTTTAAAATTTTAAATAAATAATTTTATAAAAATATAATTAATATATTTTATAAATTGAATTTCGTTTCAAATAAAAAATATTAAAAATAACTCTGAGACATTTATAAAAACCTCATAAGCTTCATGCTTTATCAATGGAAAGGGTTAGATGGAATGATATTTAAAGGAAGGTATTTATTAAGTTAAGGATAAAATTGAAGGAAGGTGACAAATAAATTTTAAATTTTTTTGTAACTTCTAGGGTGTAAAAATAAGTTACAACATAGGCTCCAACTGGGGAGTGCTCCCCCCCTGTGGGATGCAGAGAACCTAGTAGACCAACTGCCTTGAATCTCTTGAGCATGTAGTTAGTTTATAAACCTATAATCTGCAAATATGAAACCATACTGCTCGCACTAATCCAGAGACTATTTCACACTGAAATATGAAAACTGAAAACTGTTGGAGTGAAACAACTGACACTGCAAGTGGAAATAAGGATAATTTTTCCTAATTCAATGGGCTATGGATCAATAAGTCAATCAAAAATAAATTTACTCCTTTCAATCCCCTTCAAGTCATTGCACTCAACCAAACCAAAATTCATAATGCAAACTTGAAGCACAAGTTGAAGTAACTATAAATATACTACATTAATCCACAAACTAGAAACTCACAGATCTACTGCACACTGAATCTGAAAATAACTAATTGAATCCCATAAAGCCTCTACCTAACTGAATTAAAAATATGATTGTTAGGTGTAATCAAATTTCTAGTGTAACCTCATGGGAAGTGTATTAACTGGCAGATCACTTTGCATGCAACTGAAGATGTTAAAAATATTTACAATATGAAAGAAAAAATCCATAGGTAACTGATACTTACAACTGAAGTTTGAAAGTTGCATCTTTTGTAATCTTCTGAAGTCTCGGATGATAGTAGGGAGCAAGAGAAATACACTACTAAATGATACCATCATTATGAAAAAGAAAAGCATGCAACTACATGTTATTATCATTGCCAAAGATGCACTTATCATTTTAAACTAGCTAGATTCAAAAACTAGTGGAATCACCATATGACAAATTGGAGTCACCATGTGAAATCAATGCAACCAATATCAATTGTCTAGTCTTTTCTCATCAGCAAAGAGTAGAACTAATCATCATTGTGAGCTAGGGAAAAAATTTCTTCGTCACTTCGTTCCCCGATAATGGCACCAAATGGTGTACTTATTTCTTATAGGTAGTTCTTAGCTGTAAAACTACACTGAGAAACCAACTCGAACAGTCTTTAGGTTCAAGCTAGCCCTTGAACCAGAGGGGGATGCCTCAAATGTCACGAGGCCCTTTTTAACGTTGTTCTATATCACTGGACAACAACTTATGGAACACAATGGCTAGATCTATGATTTATTTTGGGTGGTTGTTTATGATTATCCAATATCTATTCATAAATAAATTTGTCTCTTGGAGGGTCTATGGTCAAAGTGCCAGAATCCATTTTAACATAATAACATGATCTTTAGAGAATTTGATAGAAGAATATAAGAGAATACATGATAATTAAGTAGTCATGCTGAATACTTAATCAACCAGATATAGTGAATGTGTGTAGAAGATTTCTACAGCCAAACATAACACATTCAAGAGATGACATAATGCAACAATTAAGTTATGTAGAGGAATTAACCAAGGAAAACAGTTTAGTTAATTAATATCTTTAAATGACTATGACTTTGCAGGGGATTTCAGAGAGATTAAAACTCAATCTATTCTTACCCAGATCTCCTATGTTACCTTGACCATGTGCAAAAATAAGGTATGAATGTACTGGAAGAAAAAAAAATAAAAAAATTATGTCATGAATTGGATTTGCAATACTTCAATTAGGAATTTTGTAATAAGATTTTTACAAATCGATAGGGTTTTGGCGTCAAAATCCAACCCCTTTACATTACAATTGAAACAATATATAGAACATTACATGAAACTCACCTTGTCTAGCTTCTTCGAATACAAATATGAACAATAGCTAAAAAATAAAAAGAATATCTGAAAAACTACAGGTAATTTGGTGTCATTTACAAGTCTTCTACCTTGAACTCTTGAGCTGCTTAAACTGTATGCTAGAAAATGCACTTCTAGTTTGTTGATCTTATGCTACTAGGTGTCCTTTCAATCGTGATATATCTACCTCTAAATATGAATAAGAATGAGTGTTGATCTTCCTCCTTCAAATGATAAAGGCATCTCTATGCTCTGGTTGACTGGTATTTTTTGCTAGGTGTCCTTTAAATCTCCAATGCTTAAATTGACCAATGATTTTATGTCACTTTTTAAAGGGCTTCACCATTGTCGTAAAACATTTGGGAAGAAAACATTTTGATAAATGTTTTCAAATTTTTTTTTGTTAAACTTGTAAATTCATATTTCTCTATTTTCATTAATTCCATAAATTAAATCTCAAAATATTTCCTGAAATAATTTCATCCTCTGAATCCATCCATTGTTTGGAATCCATGTCTTGCTTTGAAATCTATGACTTGTTTTTCCCTAAATTTATATATTTATTAATAAATAAAATTCATAAACATATTTCATAAAACCATAGACTAATATCCTTCCCATAGTTTTGAAAACCATGTGTTGTTTTTCCATGATTGGTAAAATATAGTTTCCCTTTTTTACTCTTGTAAAATGTTTGGATAAGGATATATCAAATCTTATGCTCTCATACATTTTCTTTCATAATTATTTCCTCCTTATTCGTGTAAAATGCTGTGTGTTTGCTCCCATGGTTTCAATTTAAAAAAATTGAAAATATTCTCTATTTCAAACTCTGTGCATAAAAATGGATATATATTATATATATATATAATCATATATATATATATATATATTCCTTTGATGTTGGTACGAACATATAGCAATATAAATGAACATAAGTGAATTTTCCTCCTTGCTCAATTTTATTTCTACCATTGTATAATTATTCCATAAGGAAGAAATCTCTTTCTACCATTGGAAACTTCATCCTTCACTTTACTTCATTTTAATCACCCTCCCCTTACCTCAATGTTTCACCCAGATGACTATAAAAATGCTTCATCAATTATCTTCCTTCGTACATACTTTATAGTATATAATATTTCTTGTATACCTCATAGACTTCCTGCCTCAAATTTTTAAATTTAAACCAATGTAAATATAAATAATGGTTTTTCAGTGGGGGAGGGGGTAGCTAGTAAATGGTTTTGGAGGGGGTCCAAAATGAATGAGAGGAGGACAACTGTAAAAAGCGTTTAAGGTGAAACAACTTTTCGGGGGGTAGGTTAAAAGTCGAAAGGCAACCCCCGAAAACCATCGATTTTCCATTGATTCGACATTTCACAAATCTCGATGCATTTATATTAGGGTGGTTTAATGATTAAGTGTAGGGTGGGGACACAAATTTAATTTGACTTTTTCACTTCGCTGACATATATAATATCATAATAAATGTGGTTCCTATATTTTAGGTATTGGGTTTTTTATTTTTAAACTAAGTTTTAATATTTGAAATAAATAATTTATAAAAATATATTTATAGATTTTTATAGAATTGAATTTCATTTAAAATAAAAAATATTAACAATAACTCAGAGACATTTATAAAACCTCATACACTTCATGATTTAGCAATGGAAAGGGTTAGATGGAATAATATTTAAAGGAAGGTATTTGTTAAGGTAAGGATAAAATTGAAGGAAGGTGGCAATTAAATTTTTAAAGTTTTTGTAACTTCCAAGGTGTCAAAATAAGTTACAACATAGGCTCCAAATGGGGACTACCTCCCCTTGTGGGACGTAAAGAACCTTGTAGACTAGCTGCCTTGCATCTGTTGGGCATGTAGTCAATTCATAAACCTGTGATCTACAAATCTGAAACGATAATGCCTGCACTAATGCAGAGATAATTTCACACTGAAATTTGAAAACTGAAAATTGTTGGAGTGAAACAACTAACACTACAAGTGGAAATAATCACAACAGTGCCTAATTCATTGGGATATGGATTCAATAATTCAATGAATAATCAATTTATTCCTTTCAATCCCATGAAAGTCATTGCACTCAACCAAACCAAAATTCATATTGCAAACTTGAAACACAAGTTAAAACAACTGCTGATATACTACATTAATCCATAAATTGCAAACTCACGAATCTACTGCAAACTGAATCTAAAAATATCTAATTCAATCCCACACAACCTCTACATAACTGAACTAAAAATATGCGTTATTAGGTGTAATCAAATTTCTAGTGTAACCACATGGAAGTGTATTAACTGGTAGATCACTTTGCATGCAACTGAAGATGTTAAAAATATTTACAATATGAAAGAGAAACTGCATAGCTAAATGATACTTACAACTGAAATTGGAAAGCTACATCTTTTGTAAGCTTCTGAAGTTTCTGATAACAATAGAGAATAAGAGAAATACATAACTAGATTCTACCATCACTATGAAAAAGAAAAACATGCAACTACATGCTATTATCATAGCCAAAGATGCATTTATCATTTTAAACCAGTTAAATTCAGAAACTAGTGGAATCGCCATATGACAAAGTGGAGTCACTAGGTGAAAGAAATGCAACCAATATCAACTTTCTCATATTTTTTCACCAGCAAAGAGTAGATATAATCATGATTGTGATCTATAGAAAAAAATTCTTTGTCACTTTGTTCCCTGGTAGCGACGCCAAAAGTTGTACTTGTTTCTCGTAGGTAGTTTTTGGCTGCAAAACTACACCGAGAAATCAACTCGGCCAATATTTAGTTCAAGCTGGCCCTTCAACTATAGGTAGCTCCCTCAAATGTCAGAAGGCCTTTTTAATGTTGTTCACTATCACTAGACAACAACCTATGTAGCATAATGGCAAGATCTATGATTTATTTTTGGTGATTGTTGATGATTTTCCAATATTTGTTCATAAATAAGTCCCTCTCTTGGAGGGCCTTTGGTCAAAGTGCCAACATCCATTTTGATAGAATAACATGATCTTTAGAGAATTTGACAGAAGAATATAAGAGAATACATGATAAGTAAGTAGTCATACTAAATATTTAGTCAACCAAATATAGTGGATGTGTGTAGAAGATATTTACATCGGAACATAACACATTCAAGAGATGACAAAAGGAAATAATTAAAATATGTAGAGGAATTAACCAAGACAAAGATTTCAGTTAATTAATCTCTTTAAATGATTATAAATTTGCAGGGGATTTCAAAGAGATTAACACTCAATCTATTCTTCCCCAAATCTCTTATGTTACCTTTAACATGTGTAGAAATAAGGTATGAAAGTACCGGAAAAGAACATGATTTTTTTGTCATGAACTGGAGTTGGAATACTTCAATTAGGAATTTTGCAATAAATGTTTTACAAAGAAATAGGGTTTTGGCATCAACAGCCAACCCATTTACATTACAATTTAAACAATATATATAACATTACATTAAACTGATTGTGTCTATCTTTTTGGAATTAAAAAATGAGAAATAATTAAAAATTTAAAGAATATTTTGAAAACTACAGGAAATTTGGAGTTGTTTGTATGTCTTCTACCTTGAAATCTTGAGTTGCTTAAACTGTTTGCTGGAAAAATGCACTTTGATCCCTTGTTGATCTTATGCTACTAGGTGTCCTTTGAATGTTGATATCACTACCTCTAAATCTGAATAAGAATTATTGTTGATTTTCGTCATTCAAATGATAAAATTATGTCTATAATCTCATTGACTTGTCTTTTTTTCTAGGTGTCCTCTAAACCTCCAATGCTTAAATTGACTAATGATTTTATGTCACTTTTTAAAGTGCTTCACCACTGTCGTAAAATATTTGGGAAGAAAATATTTTGATAAATGGTTTCCAAATATTTTGCTTAAACTTGTATATTCTTATTTCTCTATTTTCATGAATTCCATAAATGAAATCTCAAAATATTTCCTGAAATAATTTCATCCTGTGAATCCATAGCCCAAATAATTTCATCATGTTAGGCCCCTGTACTACTAGTGTAACCCCTTATTGTTATTAGTACAATCCTCTTATTATATTGTTGTGCCCATTTAGTCCCCATATTGTTATTATTGTGCCCCATAGAAGCCCACCATTGTTATTATTGTGCCCTCACATTATTATTGTTATGTTGGCTCTAATTATATTATGACCCCTTAGACTATTATATATAGAAAGGAGGTCTTGTCATTTGTATCATCCAAGAATTGTTCATTTGTGTAATGTAAAGGAGGTTCCCCCTCGAAGAGGCTAAATTCTAAGGTGTTAATCTATCTTTTCTATCTTTGAGTTGGTTTCATAACATTTGCTCTCAGAGCTGTGGATTTTAGGGTTTCGCTACCCCAAACAGGTCATCGTGGAATTTTCGCTATAACGTTTTTGATACGAAGTTTCAGAATCTACAAAAAAAAACCCATTTGATAAGAAATTGGTCTAAACCTTGCGCCCAAATTTCAGATACTTTCACACTATATTTTTGGATATTTGATCTGACGATGTTAGGGTTTTTGCAAGCTCCAGAATTTCATCTAAAACAAGTCATGGTGGAATTTTCGCTATAATTCTTTCTCTACAAAGCTTCAGAAGCTAAAAAAACAAACTCATTTGAGAATAAATCAGTTTTAACCTTGGCCCCCAATTTTAGATCCCATCTCACTATATTTTCGGAGATATAATCTGTGGAAGTTAAGGTTTCTGCAGACCCCTAAATTATATTCCAAACAGGTCACCTTGGGAAAATCATCATAACTTAAAGAGAGATTCCATACAGGTTGGTAGAATATTATGTTTGTGGAAAAACCTGTGAACAATTTATGAAACCAATGTTTCGGACTAGCTTGGTGAGTCCATCATCAAGGCAATGTGATTTGTATTTTGAGAAGAGAGCGCGTGAGATATCAAAATTTTTTTGAAATAAATATTAATAGCTCCATAATTTTAGGCTCTCTCTTCTCAAAATACAAAAATACATTTCCCTGATGATGGACTCACCAAGCTAGTCTGAAACGTTGGTTTCATAAATTGTTCATATGTTTTTCCACAAACATAAAAATCATCATAACTTGTGTTTTGAGCATCAGATTTAAATTTCATCAGAAGGTTCAGAAAGAGGACTACTTGTAGTTTTCTGTATATCAGTTTTAGGTACTAAGGTCGAAACAAGGAGACATGGCACGTTGTACAAGTTCGCTCTACTGAACTAGTCTATAATCAGTTCACCGTGGGAGATTTAGAATAATGATTTCTTGGATAATCAAATTCTGATTAGACTTGAAGGGCTAGAAAGAGAACTTAGAGAGCTACCGTAGGAAGAAATTTCAGAACTTGGAGATCTAAAATTAAAGAGTTACAGTTGTTTCAAGATTGAGCTTCTAAAATCAAGAAAAATCTAGATGAGGATGTTTGATGGTGAGGATCTGGTAAATTGGATTCTACATATGGAGAAATATTTTGAGCTACATGGTGTACCGATGTTACAAAAGGTATGTATTGCATCTTCATATTTAGAACAAGATTAACTTTTATGGTATAAAGGGCTTTGTTCTCGTAAACTACTTGTTACGTGGTCAATTTTCACGAAGGAAATTATAGCACATTATGAGGATACAAAGAGAAACACCTTCTTTAGAGAAACACAACAACAATAGAAGAAAAAAGAGAAAAAGGGCTTTGTTACAAAGTGGAAAGAAAAATTATGGCAACAAGGAAGTCTACCCCTCACAGCTATGAAGATGGAAGTGTTGTTTCTCCTAGCCTTCCACAACCTAGAAGGGTTACACCACAACAATTGGAAGAAAAAAGAGAAAAAGGGCTTTTGTTACAATTGTGATAGCAAATGCACTAAAGGTCATAAGTGTGTTGAGAAGAAATTATTTTACATAGAGTATGAAGAGGAGGAAGAAAAGGATCAAGAAACATCAAAAGAAGAGGATATACGCCAGGATCCAAACCCAGAGATAGAAGAAATGAATCAGACCATATCTTGTAAAGCATTGGCAGGAATTACCACTCCTCAAACTATCCAGATAGAAGGACATATCAAGAAGAAAGATGTTCAAGAAGTGAAAGATCACATCGAGCATCAAGAAATGAATCCGACCATATCTTGTAAAGGATTGGAAGAAATTACCACTCCTCAAACTCTAGAGATAGAAGGACATATCAAGAAGAAAAAGGTTCAAGCAGTGAAAGATCATGTTGAGCATCAACAACAAGTTCTCCAACTTTTAAAGGATAACACCACTTTGGTGCAAAATCAAATGAAACAACAGGTAGATCAACATCGTAGTGAAAAAATTTTTGATGTAGGTGATTGGGTATTTTTACTGCTACATCTCAAGCAAGTTATTTGTGAGAAGGAAATGTTGGAAATACTACATGCACTTAAAAAATGGCGACCTTACTGAATGGGAAGACACTTCAAGAAAATGGAAGCAAGGGATAAATCGAAGAAGGATGAAGAAGTATGGCCACTTATTCAAAAGTTCCAAAAGATCCCAATTCAAACAATATTGCCAGAAATTGAAGAGGAAGGAAAAATCATATTGGAACCTGGAGCAGTCACAGAAACAAGAACCCGACAGCTACGAAATCAATCAATTTCAGAGTATCTCATCAAGTGGAAGAACTTACCCGCTGAATATTCCACATCGGAGGACAAGAAGTTTATACAGAAGCATCAAGAACTACTCAAGCGTTGAAGACAACACTTTTTGAAGGAGAGGGGCATGTTAGGCCCCTACACTACTAGTGTAACCCTTATTATTATTAGTACAACCCCCTTATTATATTGATGTACCCATGTAGTGCCCATATTGTTA
>APFE030009148.1:14921-71612 GCA_000404065.3 Pinus taeda
TTTAGATTCAAACTTGGGGAACAATGATCTTAGAACCTTTTCAACCACAATAGCCTCTTTTATTTCTTCACCCAAATTTTCATACAATTAACAACTTCATCTACCCGAAGAAAATAGTTAGCCACACTTTCATCATTATACATCTTGAGAGTCTCATACTGAATCCTGAGAGTTTGAAGTTTGGCACGCTTTACCTGTTCATCTCCTTCATAGCTCGTGACAATTTTGTCGCATATCTCTTTTGCGGATTTATACATTACCTTGACAAATTCTGATTGAGATAGGCATCCTAATAGAGTATTGAACGCCTTTGCATTTGTTTCATATTTCTTTTTCTCAGCTGGATCTGTAGGAGTTGTTGATGGAAAAGTATACCCTGTATCTATGATATCCCAGACTTCTATACCAAGAGATTGAAGATAGGCAGTAAATCTTACCTTCC
Organism: Pinus taeda; assembly: GCA_000404065.3. Taxonomy (NCBI): domain Eukaryota; kingdom Viridiplantae; phylum Streptophyta; class Pinopsida; order Pinales; family Pinaceae; genus Pinus; species Pinus taeda. Next base: position 15,364 of record APFE030009148.1, read on the forward strand.
AATATACGAAGTTTGTCCCATAAAAAATTGGTGTCCTGATTGATGCTTCCCTCTCGTAGTTGCTCATGATGAAAGATCTTCCTTCAAGCGATCAAGCTTCTTTTGAAGGACCTGATCTGATACCAATTGTTGGAAATAATAGGGGGGGGGGGGGTGAATCAGTATTATCAAGTCAAATATTCCTTTTCAAATCAAATGATATACGCTACTTCAGTTAGTTAAACACGCGTATATACGCATCTATGCAGAAGGAAAACCGCGTATACAAGGCAAGCTTTTAATTTACTTTATCTTTTCGATGATGATTGTTAATCTGTGTTGTAGAAACAAATAACCAGTAACCAGAGACAGTAAAACAGAACAAAAGGATAATCACGCACAGGAACACAAGATATAAGGTGGAAACCCAATGTGGGTGAAAACCACCTGCTGCAATTCGTCTCTATCTTCTTTTTAATTAGAACCTTCTTTTACAACTGTACTGGCGTGCGTCCTTACCAGTATGCAGGCTGCAACCTGCAGAGAGCTACAACCCTCTCTCTTCTCTAGTTCTCCGGAAGGGAGCTACACCCCTTTAGCTCACTGTACTAGCAAAGATACTAGTACGTAGGTGCTGGCCTACAGAAGGCTACAACCTTCTCTTTCTTCTAGGGACCACGTTTCATAAATTTTCAGACTGAATCCATAAACATCAATCAATCATCAAGAATCAACCAATCTCCTTTCCACCAATTAGATCTGAATCAAGTAGATACTTCTTTGGAAGCTGTACCCAAAACACAGTACCAGAAACCACACACCAAACACTGAATCCATAACACAGCAGCAATAAACAGAAGCAGCTAGATCACAACTTAAAGCATATACGCTATTTCAATAACATGCAACATGCGTGCGTACGCTTCTGTGTTTGGAACAACCTGTGTATACGCTGTTCTAATTCACTGAACCATCGTGTATACGCGCCTTCGATTCACTGAACCTGCGTATAGATCTATAAAGGATAATTCGCTCTTCCAGATATTCAAAAACACTAATTAACCCAGATTATCAGTGTTATAGATCAAGAAAGCGCCACATAAAACAGACCAAAATCATATAAAGATACTATCATTCAAGCTTAAAGATTATGACCCATCAATAGAACTTATCTTTCTTCTTTTTGCTAAGGTTCCTCCTTTATTCAGATCCAAATCTGCACCATAACCCAATTACCAGCATTCAGATCTACCACTTTTCAGATATTCAATAATAATTTAGATGATCATTTGCCACATGATCTCCTTCCTCTTTTATAGTATTAGGCCTTCCACAATACCATGGTCCAAAACCATAACATTTCAATATCATGAACCCAAAACTAGGGATCAGCACATCTGACGAGACGCCATGGTCTAAAACCATAGGTTCAAATCCCAAGGACTAACTACCATGGACCAAGAGTAAGTTCCCCAACATATACGCGCTTTTGTAACGTATAACACGCGTGTATACGCGACTTCATCTAGATGAACCTGCGTATATGCCTTTTTCTTCTTCCTGAGTGCCTGAACTGAGATCTGTCACCAAGATGAGTTGCCATCAAGGAAAATACCAGAGCCATAGCATCAAACCTATGCCATAATGCCAACAAATGGAATAACCCAACCCGACTCAATCATGGCGATGGAGTGAAAGTGTCATGTTCAAGAGCGACTTGCTACCAATAAATTTTCTTCAAGTTTTCTTCCCAATTTTTCCCCAGTCATTATGACCAGTACCTCTTTATTTTTGTCAAGCTTGAGGAGGATAACATATGCTTGTTCTATAATTTTCCCTTCGGGCAAACCCGTCGCTATGTTTTAATGAGCCTAGCGACAGTGAAACTCATTCTTGTCTGGATGGACAAGTTTGTCGCTATTGGTTTTAACGAGTTTAATGACAAAGATAACTTGGTCCTTTTTCAATTTTAGAGAGTCTGAAAATGGACGGAAAGGAAACTCCAGCAATCCTTTTTCGTCATATAATCCCTTAAGTCCGAAAAAAGTATAAAATAATACGAAAGGGATAAATTTTCAATAGTTTTAATGAGCCGAACAAGTCAAGCGCTCGATCATTTTGTGTAATGATCCCTCAGGTCCAAAAATATTAAAATCTAGAGGAGGGATAGCACTTCCAATCATTTTAACGAGATAGAGAGGCCAATTGCTCGGAAATCTTTTCATATTTTACGAGTTAGATGAAAAGAGCTTAAAGGAGACTTGTTTTTTGAGGAACGAGTGATATTTTCAGGTAGCAGCTAGTTCCAAGTAAGGTTTGGAACTCCCCAACCACGACAGTGTAAAGAAGATGGCTAACATAATCACTCATCGCAGCTGTTCCTCAAAAGGGGTAAACAATCAAATGGAGGTGTATGATCGGCTAAAACAGAGTGGAGGTGATGGTAAGAACATGACCAAGGCTCAAAAGCTGATGATAATGCGTTCACAATGGTTATTTACCGGAGGTGGGTTCATTTTTTAATGAGCTTAAACTCTGGTGGAACATATGCTCATTGTTAGGTTTAATTTTTAACGAGCTTGAACTTTGCGTAAAACTGCTCATGCTAGTTGTATAACAAGGATGTCTCATCGATAGGTTCATTTTTTAGGGAGCTTGCACCATTCGAAATTTTGCTCCGGATCCTTTCTTTATGTAAGCTAGGAACAACCAATCCTATGATTTTAAAGGGTTAAGAACCTACAAACTAAGAAAATAAATGGTCGCTTTTCACTTTCATGCAAAAAGGGTTGCATGCCCCCAAGTATAATGAAGTAGAGTTTCCAGGTTACCCTTCAATTTGCAGACAAAAAATTTTCCCTGTTGAGAAAGGCCTACCTTCTGACGGAGGTATCTTATTCCAGTCTAATCCCATTTTCCTAAACGGACGGGTGTGTCAAACTAGTCATATTCCTACGTGGACACTCACTTTATAACTGAGGTTTTCTTGCCGAAGCAGACTAGGGTGCATGCCCCCTGGTTTTCAGTCACAATCACCAAATCACTCACGCTCATCAGGTGGACGGACTGGAGATTGATGAGACATTCTTTGCGTAAAAAGACCAGTCAGGGATGGCATTTGACTATTAGCTATGTGTGAGCCAGGGAATGAAAGCTGGTCTACGATCTGGACCACTCTACCTTCATGCGGAAAACACATCACTCGAAAGAGCGAGGAGACAATGGCTCCCATGCTATAAATGTATTCACGCCCAAGGAGTAGATTGTAATCTAAAGGTCCTTGGACTACCATTATGTTTAGATAGACATTTTTCCTTCTCAAAGTTATAGGGAAATTTGGAAGGATCCCTAACGGTCGACTGGTTCCTTTATCGAAGCTTGTCAGATTTTGCATCTCAGGCAGAAGTGATGGCGAACCAAGAGCTTTCCAAGCGGTTGAGGAAAGAATACTCACAGAATCCCCTTCATCTATGATAGTACTGACCATGACCATTCTGTAAGCTTGTACTATGATTCAGAATGGTACATTAGATGGTAGACGGGGTCTACCTAGTAGATTTCAATCGAAGGAAACGACTAGGTTTCTTGGAGGTGGGACCGAGTAAACGGCCAGATACGTCTCCAACTAACTTCCTTCCTACGGTAAAGGAACGGGTAGATTTCCCCCATTTTCATCGGAGTCTGTGCTCATGAAGAGAATTTGAACAGTGTTGTTCTCATTCTCCTTGGTGACTGTATCATCTGAAAGTAGACCTTCTGAAGACAAAACTGGGTCGACTGCCATCTCGACCTATTGAATTTGGTCCAGTGTGGACTCAGAGGGTTTATCTTCAATGATAGATGCTTCGACCGACCACAAAGGTGTGTCGGTTGGATTCTCAACTAGTAATGGACTCGGCAAGAGTTTCTTGTATCTAGGAGGAAGCCGTAGCAGTGAAGCAGGACAGTTATCCAAGACTCTTTTAGCTTCATCTAGGAAGGGACAACGGTGGATGGCATGATCGCCTTCACACAGTCTACAAGGAATTTTAGATCTTCCTTTTTGTCCGGTGACTTTGTTTTCACTAGTTGACGGTGTACTTTCAACATGATAGTCAGAGGTTGAGGACACCAGATTGTGCAAGTGGGGAGACTAGTCCCTTAAGATCCATGGGATGCAAGGACAATCTTGATGATAATGGTCCCGTTTGCAAATGACACATGGAGATTTAGGTTTGGATGGTGCAGTGTGTGGATTTTCGCTAGACGATGTATGGTTGCCCCTTCTTGCCGTTGGATCCTTCTTCTTCTTCTCCTTCCCTTTCTTCTTCTTCTCAGTTACTTGGTTTTTAGTTTTACTAGCTTTACCAAGCAAAGAGGAAGAAGGAGAGGGAGAAACAAACGAAGTAGAAGGTTGGGGGGTAACTTTAGTATCATCTGGTTGCTGATTTGATTGCTCAGGAATCACAATGCTTTGAATGATAGAGGTCGAGAAAAGCCATACTGGCAGGCCAATCGTCAGTCCTGGAAGGGACAATGTGGCCATATGAGGTGCACCGACATCTCCCCAAGAGGAGAAAGGACTAGGATTTCCCCTAAGGGGAAATCCTTGGTTGGTGGACTCCATTTTCTCAACCTAAGATCAACAAGGAAACAATGACGTTATTATGATTAAAATAAATTTTATGACGCTTTGACACAACTTGTTTTTTCAAATTTTTAAGAGTCGAGAAGAAGCTAAAGATGACTCTAGTCGCCTTTGATTTTTAATGAGCCTGAAGTGACAAGTGCTCAGATGGACCTTTTCCTTTAAGGAGTCTGAAAAGGAACAAAAGAGACTACTCTGGAAATCTACATAGAGGGATTACCAAACCAATCGCAAAACTGTAGAATACTTTTTACGGTACGGCAGTCAATCTTCCCGAATGCTGTGTTCAATGCACTGCGATCGATAGAGTGGTAGACACGGCTTCCTAAGGATAAAGGATATAGCCTATTGTGGTCTCCCAATATATACTCGACGGTACGTGGGACCACAAGTCCATACTGGCACTTGTCGTTTCAAAGAGGAGGAATCACCCAACCTATGATGAAAGCAATAGTTACCAGGCTTTACGACGACAGAATACGTCTCTAGTGTAGACTTCTAAATGTTGTGTGTGAGGTTCCAAAGCATTTTTATGTTCATTGAATTTATTTTACAGTTGATCTTTCTTAAGAAGTTTTCCTTTAAGGTTCACCGCGTGATGTAGATATACAATTCCTAAAAATGCAATCTAAGATGATAAACAATCATTTACTCTTCTTTTTGCAATGAAAATACTAGCTACTAAAGAAAGAGAAGCGAGATTCTTTCAACATAGAGCAGAGAGCACACACTAGATGCACTATCCTAAATCAAAATCAACAAGCAGTCTAAATGCAAATGCACATGCATGTATTTGTTTTCCGCTTTCTTAATGTGTGAATGACAAAAAGAATGCTAAGTACAAATCTGAATTATCTTTTCTTTCAAAGTGACAGTACTAACAATGTTCTCTTCAAAATACGAAAGGAAGACGAGGACGAAACTTTGCGATTTTGAATTGAAAACTGCTTTCGACACTTGAAATACTATTAATTCAAATTAAATACAAGAGTAATAGTGTAACACTTTGCGATTTTGAATTAAAAATTGCTTTCGACACTTGAAATACTATTAATTCAAATTAAATACAAGAGTAATAGTGTAATTGACCATCAAAAAGAGTAGGATTCTTTTCTTTGACTGAAAACGACGCTTGCGACACTTCCAAATCAAAAAATGATAGTTTGATTAAGCTACTTCTTTGTAAAGGAGAACTGTAAATGGTGAAAAATACCTAAAAACATTTATAATTCTTTGTACAATGGACACTGAATAATGCAAAGGAAGGGAGTTTCAACAGTGGTATACTGATCACAGACAGCAAAACTCCTGAATAAAGCTGAAGAGAGTGAAGAAAAACCAAACTCTGGAGGCAAAAACAGTCTTATCTGATCATCGCACCTGTAACACAGGGAAACAGGGATGCATCTCACCTACTACACACGGGAGGTGCGATGCATCCAGATTGCCTAAAGGAGACAGTGCGATGGTCCAGGGACGAGAATTTAACTTGGTTTTTGGTCACAGTTTGCAGCTTAGTTCAGGGATTTAGGTTGAGCTAATGATAGTCAGTAAATACAAATCATAGGGGTTGATCTAATGAGGTTACTTATGCCACCACTAGGGCAATTAGGATGTTTGCAAATCAAATGTTCAGTTTATAAACAAAACCCAGAGATGGACTGAAGCAGCATTGATCTACTTTGCATTTTCATAGCAAAATCAGTTCGAAGGCTAGCTGGCTTGACTTCAAGCTCCGTCTGTAGTTTATAAAGCAAACAAATATAAAGAAGCAAACAAGCTATTTGATCCCCAGTGGAGTCGCCATTTTGTTATCGGGAAATCTAATGTCTATTCAGAGCTGCTAGTTCCACTAAGATTGGTAGCTATCTTAGAAACAAACAAACTAAAGTCACTTCCATTTTCCTTTATGAGAAGTAGATGAGAGAGAAGCAGAGAGTACCAACCTCAGTTTCTCGCTTGGCTCCTTGCTTGTTTCCTCTCCCCTTTGACAGATCTTTGCTACTTCTCCCTTACTTACCCCACTTCAAAGAGCACCTGTAAAGTCAAAGCAGCATAATACCATCAAAGCACACAGATCTACAATCATAAACAATATAGGACCAGATATATATTGACCACACAAATTCATATATCAACTCAAACATACAAGAATGTGGAGGAAAACTCAAATAGCTTTATTGATAGAACGAGTAGAAGAGAAGATTACAACCCATTGATCTGACCCAACGTCATCCTCCCAGCATGAAAGCCCTTCTTCACCTCATGAAAAGCTTAGATCACCCAACATTATGATGTTTCACAAAGAAACCAACAACACTTCCTTACTAGATGCAAAATTCCAACCTTTGGATCTCTGGGATGAGGGATCCATATATAGATGTTTGCAGGTGGGTGAGTCAGCTTCTGGGATTTTGATTAGTGTCCTCCCTCTGATAGTTCTTGGTTCCACTTGGAGATTCATGATCTCTTACTCATCCCTGGGCAAATTCAGAGAGGCAAGTGTCAAATGGGCAGTTTCTAGAAGATTCTCTGGGTTTCCACCTAGCCAACTGCTTTTTCCATTTGTCCGCTCCTGCTCGTCACACCCCACAGAAGGGTTTTTCAGTATGCATCACACTTTTTGCATGTGGCAGGTGAGATGCATCACACCCTTAGCACTGAGCAGTCTATATGGTCTAGTTTTGACCAGTTCTGAGCAGTTTTTCATGGAGAACTTTTGGGAGATGATGTAATCAGCTGACCTTGCTCCTTTAGGGTATGAAACAACACTTTTAGGGACTTATAAGCCCTTGGTTTATGGACATATGTGATTGGGGTTGCAGTGCCGAAATATGTCTATAACACAGCATCAGGTAGTTTGGATATTGATCATCTGTTTGTCTTTTAACTGTGCGTTTTATCTACCTCCTCTGTTTTTGGTTTAGACCTGAGTTCTGTTTGTACACAAACTTCTGATAAATGAAGCCTTTTGAATAGATTTCCTGAAAATCTTGGAGTAAACAGGTTTTTAACTAGTGTCAAAACTATTTACCTAGTCTCCTTGTCTTCTGCTAATCACCTGCAAAAATACAACAATTGCTAAGAAAAACACAGGTTGATAGAGAATGAGATCATGTATGGACAGAGTCCTGGCAGCATTTGGACGATAATCGGAGGTCAAAATAGGTTGCAGAGGGTGGCACAGGAGGGTTAAACAATTTTAACTGTGTAAACAGGTGAAAGGAGCGAAAGTGAGGGTTTTGCATTTAAACGGGTAAACGGTTAACTTTTTTTTTTTTTTTTTTTTTTTTTTTTTTTAATTGGCGCAAAGTGAACAATGGATGGTTTTGTCGTATGCGGGGAGTGGCTTCGGAGGCTCATCGCGTCGCTTTTGTCTGTGGGGTGGTGTTTCTTCGAGGGCACGTGAGTTAACAAGGAAATGACACGTAACCACAAGGGGCCTGAGCAAAACCACGAATCTTGCGTGCTCTCGGGCCTTTAAAGGTCGGAGATCGGGAGCGTGCGATATGGTTGTGGATTTTTAGATCTGGGAGTAGGTGATCAGACGGCTATCACATGGTCAAGATGCACGGAGGGAGCAGGCGCAGAGATTAGCGGGCCCGAGGGTTATTTACAAAGAATTTGTAATTATTTTAATGAATAAGAAGGGTTAAAAATATCGTGATAGGTTAATGGAGTGGGATCGGGGTTTTAACTGTAGCGGGGTTTATTTAACCACACCAAGGGTGGTGGGGTAAAAGAGTTTTGTATTGGGAAAAACATGAATTTGCGCAGTTAAGTTAAATAATGCAAGATTAACATAAAACTTAGGCTAGCAGACCCTTTTCTTTCCTTTTTCTTTTGAAAATAAAACTATTCAATTCTAACCTTATAACCTCCAAAGGCTCAGATTAAACTAGTGAGCTCCTTATTATTCTCTACCTATCTACTGATTTGCCAAGATTAAATAGTTTGGCTAGATCTTTATTCTCTAACTATAAACATGAAACTTAAAACATGAACTAGTCAAGATTAAACTATTTGACTATCATGGGTTGTGGCATTTATGACAAGATGCACACAACCATTATTTTGCATAATAAAGTAAAAGTAGTGGCACTTGGATTTGCACACTTTCAAAGTTTATTTCTTTTTTTATTTTCTGTCTAACCTAACATTTTATTTTTTCCTTCATTCTTTAAGGCATCTATTCTAACATTTTCTTTGACATGGACATATTTATCAAAATATTTCCTAGCATTTTTATTCAAATTATTTTTGTCCATATCCTACCTTAACATTTTGAACAATATTTTCATTTTTTTGACTAATTGATCCTAACTTATCAAAACCAAAAAATGCTACAACATTGGCTCCAACCGGGGACTGCTTTCTCCTGTAGAATGCAGAGAACCTGCAGATCCATGTGCCTTCTCCTCGGGCTATGGAGTCTTTGCTGTAAAAAAATCACACTAACAGCTTGAAAAGTAAGAGAAACCGGAATTTTTACAATGGTATTAAAGAAATCAACTTCAACTTCTCAGTATTGAATGTAATGTTTGAGGAACCTTCCATTTAGAGGATAAGTGGAATATGCCCCTCAAGATTTTGTAGCACAAAAGTGTTGTTTCCCTTCACTTCAACAATTGCTAAAGGTCCAAACCACAGGTTGTCAAACTTGCCATGCTTTCCCTTTTCTTCTCTCCTGGAGTCCCATCTTAGAACTAGATCACCTTCCTTGAAGTTCCTTTCCCTATCTCTTCTGTCAAACAGGCTTTTCATCTTACTCTGATACTTTTTCAATTTGTATTGAACTTCATCTCTGTTTTCATTCTATTCAATAATCTGATTATCCTCCTTGAAAAAATCATCAGGCTCATCTGTTGAATCTTGCAGGAATTTCAAAACAGGGAAGGCCAAATTGTTAGGGAAGATTACATCTTTCCCATAAGCTAACTGGAAAGGATATTTACCAGTAGATCTCTTTGGAGTAATTTTGTTTGCCCATATTGCATAAATTAAATGAGAGTCCCAACTCTTTTTATGATCTGCTAGAGTATTTTTTATTACCTTTACCAGACTTTATTGGAGGATTTTGCAAGGCCATTACCTTGTGGGTAATATGGAGTTGAATGATGTAATAGAATTTGATATTTCTGGCAAAACTCAATCATTTTAACACTAGAAAAAGTTGTTGCATTATTAATGACAATTTGAGTTGGGAAACCAAATCTAGATAAGATGTTCTCTTCAATAGATTTGATTACTACTGAATCAATAGCATTTCTCAATGAAATTTCTTCCACCCATTTAGTGAAGTAGTCTCTTGCAGTAAGGATCCATCTATGTTGATTACTTAAAGTGGGATGAATCTCTCCAATAAAATCTAGTCCCCATTGGCTAAAAGGTTCTGAGACTATTGATGGAACTAGTGGAAGAGCTGCTAGTTTTTGCTTACCAGCAAACATTTGACAAGGAATAAAACCTATAACCTTTGCTCCTACTTGTAAGAACAATGTTGGCCAATAAAATCCTCCCCTTAGTATCTTATATGTTGTTGCTCTCCAAGCATAATGTCCTCCACAAAATCTTGTATGAAACTGGTCAATGATTCCTTCAATTTCTGATTTTGTTACACATAATAACAAAATATTCATTGGGTCTTTCTAGTATAAATTTTCATTTATGATACAGTACTTGACTGCTTTCAGTTTGAGAGTTTTACACTAGCTTTTAGAGAATGATGTTGGACATTCAAAATGGATCAAGAAATTTACAATGTCTTGGTACCAATCTGACAACAAAATTTTTTCATCAATGTGTAAAGGGTTGATCTTATCTGAAGGTAAAGGTTCTTGTGGATTATTTTCTTGAGGATGAAGGGAAGGTTCTTGTGGATTCTCCCCTTCGGCAAGGACAAAAGGTTCTTGTGGATTCTCCCCTTCGGCAAGGACAAAAGGTTCTTGTGGATTCTTCTTATCTGAGGTTTGAGAAGGTTCTTGTGGATTCTTCCCTTGTATCTCTAAAATAGAATTGATTCCGAGCACTTTAAAGTTGGATTCAGCTAAAAGCTTAGCTAATCATTGGCCTTTTACTAGCTTTGTAGTTTTGATAGTTAGATAAAACTCCAGAATATGAGTGATCCATCTACCTCTCTTTCCATCAGTGTCTGGTTGGGTTAGAACAATTTTGACAGCATTGTTAGGAACATAAGCAGTAATAGGAGAATGTAGGACATACATCCTGAATGATTTTAGGGCTTGAATAATGGCATAGGCTTGCTTCTCAATTATGTCATACTTAAGCTCAGAATCTCTCATAACCTTACTAAAAAAGGCTATGGGTTGGTCATGGGAATCTTCATTCTTTTGTAGTATAACAACAGCAAGGGTTGTTTCTGAGGCAAAGGAAAAGATACTGAATAGTTTAGTGTAATCAGGGCTGGCCAAGGTGGGAGCTTCAAAGATGGCTTTCTTGATCTGTTCAAAGGCATGCCTAGAAGATATAGTCCATTTAACTTCATGATCCTTTCAGAGCATGCCAGTTATATATTTTACAATCTCAACATAATTTCAGATGAATCTCCTTAAAAATTTAATCTTGCCTAGAAAAGCTTGAATCTCCTTGTTTCTAGGTAAGGTCAATGTTTCAATGATAGACACATGCTTGGGATCAATCACTACTACTTATTTTGATATTATACGAACTAGAAATTTTCTTTCTTTGATAGAAAACAGAGACTTTTTAGGATTCAATGATATTCTGAATTTTCTACACATGTCAAAAACCTTCATCAAGTGCTTTAGATGTTTTTGATCAGATTTAGAAAAAACAGTTATGTCATTAAGTTAAATAACCACAAATTTTCTTACCTGACCCACAAAAGCTACATCCATAGCTCTCTGAAATGTTGCTCCAGCATTGGTCAAGCCAAATGGCATCCTAGCATACATGAATGTACCCCGGGGTGTAGTAAAGAATGTCTTCTCTCTATCTGTTGAATCAACATTTACCTGATTATAGCCTGAAAAGCCATCAAGCATAGAAAGACTTTGTGCTCCTGAAACCATTTGAGGTAACTGATCCATTTTGGGCAAAGGATAGTTATCGTTCAATGATGCCTTGTTCAAATTTCTAAAGTCCACACAAAGTCTAATTTCTCCATTATTCTTTCTAATGGGAACTAAATTTGTAACCCAATTAGAATATCTAAGAGGGAGGATGATCTTGACATCTAGTATTTCCTTAATTTCCTTCTCTACAGTTGGTAGAAGAGCTGGATTGATCTTCCTAAGTTTCTGCTGATAAGGGATTGCTTCTGGCTTTAAAGGAATCTTATGCTATATTAACAAAGTGTCATAGGTTTTTAGATCAACATAGGTCCATCCAAAAATATCCTTATAATTTTGAAGTAACTTAAGATATTGAGCTTTGATCTTAGGATCTAGAGATGCACAAATTTTGATGTTTTTAATATCATCATATGTTCCAACATTAATTTCTTCTGTGTCATCTTGTGAAGAAATGGACTGAGGGTGTCTGAGGACATCATTTTGATCAACCAATTTTTCTAAAGGAATGAGGCCTTTTGGAATAAAATTGTTAGACAATTGAATAATGTCATGATTAGCAATTTTTGAATTGAAATTCGAAGTATCATTTCCATTTATATTTTCATCTATTTATGTTCTATCTTCATCAATTTGTAAAAATGAAAAATCATCTATAACTTGCAAACAAAATTTCAAATGTTCATCGTCTTCAAATATTTGCCAGTGTTTTAGATTGTTTGGGATGGATGGTCTATACTTGACTTGTATTTGATAAAGTACATTGCTTTGATCAGGGATTTTAAATGAACTAGCAGAAACAGCTAAGGCATCTACTATTCTGATCTCTTGGAATATAAGTCAAATTAAAAGCATTAAAGAAGTTTTCAATTGAATCCCAAACTTCATTTCGATAAGACCTAAGTCTAGGATGCTTAGTTTGGTAAATATTTCTCACTTGTTTGACAATAAGTTCTGAATCAGTAAAAACACTTAAGTTTTGAACTTTTAAGCTTTTGGCTAATTGTAGTCCTAAAAGGAAAGCTTCATATTCAGCCACATTATTTGTAACTTTGAAGTTGAATTTGCCTGAATGGGTGATATTTTCTTTTTCTGGTGAAATTAAAACTACCCCAGCTCTTGCCCCATCTTTTGTACAACAACCATCAAAATATAGTTTCCATACATCAGTTTGATTTGGTACCATACTTTCAATTACATCTTCTATTTTAAGTTGAGTTTCATGAGTTTGATTTGAAGAGAGTTGAAAGAAACCAAAATCCTAATCAATTACATAAATGGGATGGTTCCTTGGTTGGTCAATTTTGCAAATAGTGTGCACATACCTTACCTCTCTATATAACCTTATTTGTTCTCCCCCATAAACTGGAATAGTGGCATAAGACATATCCATCTAAAGAGTTCCCCCTAATTTGGCACAACAAGACCTAGAAAGGAGCATTCCAAATTTGGGAGGGATATCTGTGACAACTATAACAAGCACTATACTTTTCACTGGAATTTGGGCAAGGGTGACTACTAAATCCTTAATCAATCCTAAATAGGGCACCCTTTTAGAATCAAAGGTGTAAAAGTCATGATAGGATCTAGTTATGTCAAGTTTCAAATGGTCCACGATATTTTTTGGCATGAGGTTATGTGATGCTCCAGAATCAAGCATACAATTATATAACATGGAATCATTTGTCTTAAGAGTTACATAGAAAGGGGGCACTATTTTATCTATCATCTCTAAGCTAGGACCAAAGACAACTACTAGTTTTTCATCTTGCAGACTAATGGTATCACTTTCAGCATCAACCGAGGTGTTTTGTATCCATTTGGAAACTTGATTTTTAGACCTAGGGTTTTATCTCTTTCTAACTCTTTTTCAACATTAAATGTAGTCAAATCATTTTTATCATTTTCAACATTAAATGTAGTCAAATCATTTTTATCATTTTGAGCAGTGTCAGTTGGCTCATTTAATGATTGAATAACATTTGTTTGAGTTTCAGTAGCTTTGGTACTAGGTTCAATCTCTTTCTAACTCTTTTTCAACATTAAATGTAGTCAAATCATTTTTATGATTTTGAGCAGTGTCAGTTGGCTCATTTAATGATTGAATAACATTTGTTTGAGTTTCAGTAGATTTGGTACTAGGTTCAATTATTGGAGTCTAGTTAGGAGGTCTTCCAGGGCCAAGTCTAGGCCTAAGATCATATTTCTTGTTCAACTCTGTAATTAAAAATTCAGAGAAGGCATGGTATTTAGAAACCTGTGAGGATTCTTAATCTTCTTGAGCCAGATTTTCTTGTGAGAGAGGAATCATAACTATTTGATTAGAAGAAGTATCCATGTTATTGATATCTTCAGTAATAGTCATAGTATTTTCATCAAGTTGTTGGTCATCTATTAGTAAAGGAGTGGGAACCTGTTGATAATTACTAGGTCTCTAAAGAATTTGTAATTGTGGATTCCTTCTATACTAACCTTGGTTTTGATTTTGGGGTTTAGTAACTGTTTGTTGAACTGTCCTAGGTTGAGTCTCAATCTTGGAAATTCTATTAGATAGATTTCTAAGAAGAGAAGTTATTTCATCTATTTTAGAATCTTCAGTTTTAGTCTTAGAAGAACTAGAGGAATTAGAGGCTTCTTGAATAGATTTGAGTTTTCTTTGGGCCTTTTCCTCTTTAGCTTTCAAGGAAGTTGAAGCAGCCCTATTTTCTTCCACCTCTATAGCATTTGTTTGCATGTCTTCAAGAGTTCTTGAAGTTCTCTCTCTTAGCATTACAACAAAATCATCGTCAAAGGCTTTAGAAAACCTAGACTTAACTACTGCTACAGGGGGTTTGCAATCAGGGAGCATCTTATGATAAATTTTATTGAACCTTTTGATAAAATCTGATACAAGTTCACCAAAGTTTCTTTTAAGTTCTACAAATTCAGTCAGAAAGTAAAGAGGATCTTTCTTTACACCCCATTGATTTTTAAATATGTTTGTAAGCTCTTCCCAAGTTCTAATGGAATTTACAAGTAACTGCCTAAACCAGATTCTTACATTTCCTTCAAGTGATTGTACAAACAATCTCATGTAAACATTTTCTTGTTCGATATTCATATTGTTTGCAAAGTCTAAAAAAGCTTGAAGATGGTCCTCAATTGTGGGACTAGTTTCTCCATTATACCTGGGAAGCTATTTCAAATACCCAGCTGGGAATGCATCGAGGTTAGCAGGTAAGACTAAAGCTGCATATCTAGCATGTACAATAGGTTGGAATGGCATAGCAGCAGGTGGTGTATGAGGTGTTTGTGTGGATGAAGAAGAAGAAGAAGATGAAAAAGAGGAAGAAGAAGATGATTGAGGGGGTGTGTGACTATGTGGAGGTGAAGAAGGAGGGGATCTCCTAAATGACTTTAAAGGAGTCTTAAGAAATAACTTTGGGACCTGTGAAGGAATACCCTCTTTTGGTTCAAAGAGTGGATTTTAATATACAGTGATGGTCTCTTCAAGTTGTTCAAAAGTAGAAGCTTTAGGTCGTTCAGAAGTGGAAGGAAATGAATAAGTGGTAGGGGATATGAAATTTGTGGGTTTGTATTCAGGTAAATGAACACCCAAGTTAGACTCAGTTTTAGGTGATCCTGGTGGTAGAGAGGGTTCTGGATGCTTTTCAAAAGAATAAAGGAAGAGAGTTGAACCTAAGTCAACTCCCCTATCTAATAGTTTAGAAACCCTAGGTGGTATTTGTGTCCTATCTAAATCAGATGGAATATTACTAAAAGGATCAAATGATTCTAAATCTTCAGACTGCAACGCTGAAGATGAAGAAGAAGATTGTTGTTGTCTCCTTTTAGAGCTGGCCTTTCTTAGAAGTTTTTCAGGATTTGACAGAGGATTAACTAAGTCAGATTCTGAATGAGATCTGTTGTGCTTAAAAGGTGCCAGTTTGGACTAGTGGAGTTGTCAGGTGATAGATTTTAACCTTCCATCTAAGATAATTGTTTTGGGGTTTTTATTTAAGTTTGGAGGACCAACGAATAAAATAGATGTAACACTATAATGCCTAACCTTTCGAATTATATTAATCCCAAAGTAGAGGGCTGCTATAAAACTTCACACAATGATAAATTTTGAATAGTGGTGAGCAAAAACAAAAAATAATATGATTATTATAGTTTTCAGATAGAAGGTTAAAGATAATATCTTTATGCTTACAACAAGATGCTAATGATTTATTGATTCAGAGGGAACTAATTAAACAGACAGTTCATTAATCCATTCTCTTTAATGATTATCACTTCAAAAGCTTATAGGAATAGATTGAGACACAATTATTCCTACCTAGGTATCTATGTAAGACATAAGAATATGAAGAAAAACATAATGTGTAACACTGGAAAAACTTACAAAAAACATGAACTGTGTAAAACTAAATTTCAGAATCCTTTGCTTTGTATTAAGGGTCCATAAAAGCTAGTACATCAAAGGTTTACAAATGCTTCTTCAAGAGTGAACTCCCTTTCAATGGTCAACTTGGTTCAATGGTGAACAACGAACCCTTAATAACTCGATAAGGGAGTTATTTATACAATAGTAGAACTAAGAAAATATCCTAAATTGTTTAAGGATTTTTTCTAGGAAAAGGAAATATCTTCATGCAAGAAGATAGAGATAGCTATTGAACTACTTGATTGTTGTCCCTATTATTTAGGTTTTGATGGCTTTGGTCTTTGATATTTTTCCCTTTAAGCTGCTTGGCTGTTTGGTCTTCACATTGGATGTCATTTTTTACTTATGACCTTTCATCTTATACACTTTCATCTGATACTCTTTGACCTTGTTGACCTGTCAATAACCTTTACTGTGATTTTTACTTTTACTGTACATTTCAAGTTTGTACTGTGTATTTCAATATTAAATCATTTAGTTTTTTATGTCTCAACATCAAGTAGTTTGGATATTGATCATCTGTTTGTCTTTTAACTGTGTGTTTTATTTGCCTCCTCTGTTTTTGGTTTAGACCTGATTTTTTTTGTACACAAACTTCTTATAAATGAAGCCTTTTGAATAGATTTCCTAAGAATCTTGGAGTAAACATGCTTTTAACTAGTGTCAAAATTGTTTATCTAGTCTCCTGATCTTCTGCTAGTCAACTTCCAAAATACAACAATTGTTAAGAAAAAAACAGGTTGACAGGGAGGGCCACAGTGGCTTTTAGAGAACAGGATCATGTATGGACAGAGTCTTGGCAGCGTTTGGATGGTAATCGTAGGTCAAAATAGGTTGCAGAGGCTCGGGGTGGTGCAGGAGGGTTATACAGGTTTAACTATGTAAACGGGCAAAAGGAGAGAAAGTGAGGGTTTTGCGTTTAAACGGGTAAATGGTTAACATTTTTTTTTAAAATTTGGCACAAAGTGAATAGTGGATGGTTTTTTCATATGCGGGGAGTGGTTTTGGAGGCTCATCACACCGCTTTTGGCCACAGGGTGGTTTTTCTCCGAGGGCATGCAAGTTAAAGAGGAAATGACACATAACCACAACAGGCCCAAGAAAAACCACGAATGTCGCATCCTCTCGAGCCTTTAAAGATTGGAGATCGGGAGCGCACGATATGGCTGTGCATCGTTACACCTGGGAGCAGGTGATCAGATAGTTATCGCCCAGTCGAGATGCATGGAGGGAGAAAGCACATATATTAGCGGGCCCGGGGGTTAATTACAAAGAATTTGTAATTATTTTAATGAATAAGCAAGGTTTAAAATATCGCGATGGGTTAATGGAGTGGGACTGGGGTTTTAACTGCGGCAGGGTTTATTTAACCACACCAAGGGTGGTAGGTTAAAAGAGTTTTGTATCGAGAAAAACATGAATTTGCGCAATTAAGTTAAATAATGCGTGATTAACATAAAACATAGGCTAAAGGGGGTTTTATGGTTTTTTTAGGAAATTTACAAGGGGAAAATGATTTTTCAAGGGGAAAGGGGTTTCATACTAGGAAAAAGGGGTTTTTGGGTAGAGGAATGAGTTAGGAGGGTAATTTGCTAGGACAAATGTGTGAAACCAAGGGAAAGGGTGAAAATGAAGGGAAAAGGGTATTTTCTTAGGAAATGATGGGATGATGGGAAATTAGTAAGTATGTAGTGAGGAATGAAATGAATGAGGGGGAGTTAATCAAATGAGCTAGTGAACATCTGTTCACTTTCATAGCTACTCTTGCACACTGAAACACATGATTAAGCATGGTAAATGTACTTCTGCAACTTTTCTTCTACCTACCCATTTACTTACCCTAACATGTTTTACTTCACTTAATTGGGTGCATTTAGGCTAGCAGACCCTTTTCTTTCCTTTTTCTTTTGAAAAGAAAACTATCTAATTCTAACCTTATAACCTCCAAGGGCTCAGATTAAACTGATGAGCTCCTTATTATTCTCTACCAATCTACTGATCTGCCAAGATTAAATAGTTTGGCTAGATCTTTATTCTCTAAATATAAACATGAAATTTAAAACATGAACTAGTCAAGATTAAACTATTTGACTGTCATGGGTTGTGGCATTTATGACAAGCTGCACACAACCATTATTTTGCATAATAAAGTAAAAGTAGTGGTGCTTGGACTCGCACACTTTCAAAGTTTATTACTTTTTTTATTTTCTCTCTAACCTAACATTTTATTTTTGCCTTCATTCTTTAGGGCATCTATTCTAACATTTTCTTTGACATGGACATATTTATCAAAATATTTCCTAACATTTTTATTCAATATTCTTTTTGTCCATATCCTAACTTAACATTTTGAACAATATTTTCATTTTTTTGACTAATTGATCCTAACTTATCAAAACCAAAAAAATGCTACAACAAGACTATCATCTCATGTACCATTTTCCTAAGCTAGAATCGCTAATGGATTCATATCTTTATGTGAGGACCATCCACTTGAGCACGAAGGATATTATTAAAGGCTGGGTGAAAAAGACAACGAAGTTTTGACAGACACCCACCAACACATATAAGGCAAGATCCTTCAGGAGGGTCTACCAGTTGTTGATAATCTTATGTTACAAAATCTATGGTCAGTAGAGCACCGAGACCTTTCCTGAAGGGTGCGATTTCTTATTATACCAGGTTGTGAATAAAGGTAAACCATTCAACTGGTCAGATTTGTTGGCTTCGTAGCTACATATCCATGTACCTGATGCCCTTAGACCTCCCAAGGGTGGGCAAGCTAGATTTTATATGTATCAATATCCACTGGATGCAGTCTACACACACAATGAATTCCCTGACATGAATTGGACTTGGACACCATGGGAGCCTGCCGTTTATGTTTATTGTAAGATTCTTTCAGATGCAACCACAAAGGAGTAATGGAGAAGCTAACTAATCAATTCCTCATTCCATTGTACAAGATGATCTTTTAGGAAGACCAACCTTTCATGTCATGTGGGGCAATGGAAGTAGTATCACAGATAGTTGATTGGTTTGCCTCATCGGATTGCACATTCCTTAGAGTGTTTGATGGACAGAAGCAGCCACATCTTTTACCAAGGTATGCCACTGATAAATTAGTCATGCAATAGGTTGCGTGTCATTTCTCTAAAGGGTTGTCATCAGCTTTTCACAGGAAGAAGAAATCACCTTGGCCAACTCTACCTATGTAAATCATATTGTACGAGATCAAGAACTTGAAGGTTGTGGATATCGAAGGGAAGGCGATAGAGAAATTTGCATTTAGTACTCAAGTCATCAATCTATAATATCCAAGAAGTATTTTCAAAGACTGCAATAGGAAGGCACTCCATAGGAAGCATAAACATAAGTGTGCAACCTAGTGCATGAAAAGGGAAAGAGGAAGGTTTTGTACAATCTAGGGGGAGAATGAAGTCGTGAGATGAAAGTAGATCTAAACATTATGAGAGAAGATTTAGCAACAAAGGGAAGGAGGAAACATAGGGTGCAGGAAGCAAAGAGGAAGAAGATGGAACAACAAGATCATAAGAGGAAGGAATAGGAAGAGAAGCAGAAGTAAGAATAAGAACAAAGGAAAAGAGCAGAGGCAATAGAAGAAGAAACAACGCGAAGATAAGCTAAAGAGCTAGAACATAACCAAAAAATCATATGGCGAGAGAAAACATATGCGGGACAAAGAGCTTGCTCATGAGATAGAGGAGTTAATCGAAATTAAAGACATGGATGAACTAGAGCCGTAGAATCAATATGTCGACCTGATGCCAAGTACATAGCAGGTCACCATTCAGTCTCCCCATCCTCCTGTAGAGAAAGCTCCGAGTGAAAAAGTGGAACTTGTTCCTCTCGACAATGGTTCGGTTATGGATACGTACAATCTAACTTATGACAAGCTACAAAAAAATATTGTATAAGCATGAAATAAACATTTTCCAGATGACCTCGCATCTCTTGCATTCATTAGAGAAAGGGTGATCGTGGCTGACACCAGAATAAATCCAGGTGCCATTGGTGCAACCAACTTGGACTTTGCAGGTGCTTTGAAGTCAAACATGGATTACTTAATGACCAAGAACAAACAATTGGCGAAGAACCGATAGGCAGTTAGGAAATAGGTTGAACAAGTTCAAGCAATAGCTTGGAACACAACTTCTGCATAGGTCCACCTGGAAGAACTGAAGGCAACAATACTCGGTGAAGTGTCGACACTTAGAGAGACCATGCAAAGTCTTTATGAGGAAATTGTTACCATGCATAGGGCATATGTCCACTTGCATGGCTTGCAACAACAATGTAAATATTTTATCCAAAGTCTTAGGAATGTACAAGTTGCCATCACAGTCGTGCATGAATAGTCAATGAAATACAAAGGGGTAACACTTGAATTGGGAAAAGAAACAAAGCAATAGGTAGATATGGAGAAAGAAAGAGTTCGAATAATGATCCAAAATAACAAACAGCTCGCCTTGTACATTGGTAGCATTCAGGACTCGTTTGCATGGTTATACAGCAGCTTGGACTTCTTAGTGAAGTCCCATAATATCCCACTAATTGGTTCACCCACATATATTAAGCGTAGGAACTAAGTCAAGCAAGAGATAGATGAATACTTAGAGTAGTGGAGACAATTAAATGCCAAGGAATATCTTAAAGTAAACAGACAGACTATGCACAAGTACATTGGTGGCCATGTCCAAATCAACACAATTTCCCCCCTGCTCAAGACAGAAGTACAGACCAGTTCCAAGTCAGTGTACCAGGATGCCATTGAGGCTAGAGTCCTCTTCCAGCTAGAAACCATCGCACAATTTGGGGATATCATCATGCAGTACAAAGCTTAGCGCCACTAGGTCACCGAGAAACATCAAGTGGAAATTGTTGAGCTAGAGTTTCCCCAAACTCATGCATGATATGTTTTGTCTTATTAGGTTGTCTAGTTGGCTCTACCCAATTTTGTCTTATATGGCTACGAGTGTAAATTGTAATGTTATTTTGTAATTAATTTGTAATTGGAATTCCAAGTGTCAATATTGAAATGTGAAGAGTCACAATATAATGTAATGAGTCATTTTGTAAATAAGTTGAAGTGTCATGAGGGAAGTCTAAGAGTCACAAAGGAGAATTGAAGAGTCACCCCCATCTTGTTATAAATACACCCTCATAACTCATGTAAATGGCTTTTGGGGAGCCAAGATTTTGGCTAGGCTTAGGCTTAAAATTAGGAGCTTGGGAATTTGTGAGAACCTTGGCTTCTTCATATCATAGAGGGAGTATCTTCATTTGGAGGAGAAGGTGTTGACTTCATGTTCCACTATTGGGGCTTGTGGTTCGTCAACGCTATATGTATGAATGGAACTTTCACTTAATAAAAGCTCATAACCAACATTTTTTCTTGCACATGTTGTAAATATAGTAGGACTATTATTGTTATGTTATTTAACTTACGTTTATTCTTGTGAACTATTTCGTTTGCATTGGTATGAATCTTGTTGAATGCAAGTTGTTGTTTAATTCCATCACTATTAACTTGTGAACTATTTCGTAGATTAGCTTGTGATTCTTTATGCTCATGTGTTCCTTTCAAATTGTGTAGTATTATAGTCTTCCAAGGGACTCACTCATTTTCCCTTCGTGTGTTAGAACCTCCATGCGTTGCAGTTAACTTTCCGCAGAGTCACACACTTGTTCCCACCAAAGTCACCGTACATCATTCTATGCGTTATTGCAAGGCACATCATTAAAATCCACTGCAATAGCAACAAGGCCATATTCCTGATGGGACTCCTACACCAAATGTTGTGAGGTCTAATTGGGACTTCATATCAAGGATATCCCATAAATGTTGGTGGGTTCAACACTGTCAACATTTCTGGTGCTAGAAGGAGGGGTAGATGATAAGCTAAGCCCATGAAGTCTGTTTGAACTTTCTGCATCTTTAATGGCTTATCCCAAAATCATAACCCTGACATATTTTTGTAGAACCGCTAATCTGAAAGTGCCCGCAGGAATAATTCATGACTTGTTAAATATGAAATTCGATGGCGAGAGTGGCACAACCATTCTCGAGCACACTGCTTATTTTTTTGAAATTTTCACAAAACACAATATTCATTCTGAGGATACTGCATGCAGTTTGTTCATCCTCACATTCAAAGCACACATAAAGGAATGGGATTACAGATTTCCAGCCACTTCCATTCACTCTTTCGAACATCTTTTCAAGGATCTTTACTGCGCCTTTGACAGGTATGATTACAAATTTGTTTTCGAGAAAATCAAGCGATTGTGAAAAGCACCTGATGAATCTCTTGATGGTTTTCACGATCATTTCATTCATTTTTGTTTTAAACTTTCTAAAGAAGATATCGATTGGAATTTAATGAAAGAGAAATCCAAATTTCTTGTTCATATTTTAATGAATCCATATGAATATGAATCTTTCGAAAGTCTCCCAATGTACCTCAGTTGTAGAGCTTCTATATCTACGACAAATGAAGTTTTTGTTCCAAGTGACTCTTCGTCTTCCCCTCATCTAACAATTCCATTTCTATAGGTTCAGGTGGGAGAACTTGAGAGTTCCTCTGTTGATTTACCACCATATTCTCCCACCCCACATACTCAGAATTTCAATGTAGGTTTCAACTGCAAATCTGATGTTTGCGATGATGTGTTAACTTCTCGTCCTCCATCTGCTGATTCCTTTGGTCCTCCTAATTATGGGTTGTTTAGTTCACCTATTTCAACTATTTCTATTGGTGTTCATGAGGATCA
Source organism: Pinus taeda (assembly GCA_000404065.3). Classification (NCBI taxonomy): domain Eukaryota; kingdom Viridiplantae; phylum Streptophyta; class Pinopsida; order Pinales; family Pinaceae; genus Pinus; species Pinus taeda. The sequence continues at coordinate 38,246 of APFE030009148.1, forward strand.
ATTTCAAGATGTAGTTAGTGTTGATAAGTAAACTTGCGATATCATTTACGATGGCTATGTGTGGGAGTATATCTATGAATAATAATTTGAGATGAAGGTTGATATTTCTCCTTCTGCACCTCTCCCACATTATCCTAACATATCCCACGATTATGTCATTGTGTTGAATCTTTCGAAGAATCAATTTCTGATAATGTTATTTCCGATCACACTCAGAACTCGTGGGATGTCAGTTTTACAGCTAAATGCTGAAAGGATAAATCTTTTGTTCTTGATCTTCCCAATCCATCATCTAACCATTCTGGAGAATTAGAGGGTGAAATTTCTTGTTTTCAATATCCCCTCTTTACGATTCATCAGATCATGAGGATGCCTCTTTATTTGATCTTGAAATTTTTTATCATGGTTGTCATGATCTCTTCATTGAGTCATCTGGTCATGAATCAGATATTTACTGGTTGATATTTCTAAGCCACCAGTTTTCAATGATCTATCTTTTGATTTTTTGGAACTTCCACAAGTTTTCAGGGCACTTCAACCCAAGCTAATGGTTATATCAAGATTTGGCAGTCTTGAGGCCAATTCCAATTCTAATCAGAACAGTGATGTATCTTTCAAGGCTCCTCATCACTCCTCTGCAAAAATTGAAAATCTACTTTTTTCACAATTTCCGCATCCTCCATCTATCTTTCACGATCCCATCGCATAATCATTGGAGGAATCATACCTGATGATCTTTGTTGCAAAACACAAGTTTTCTTCTTTCTTTATGTTTGCCCAGTTTACAAGTTTGAAACTTTGTTCTTGCGTGTCTGAGAGTCACAGTGTGTTTGAACACCATAATGCTTCCACAGAATGCCTTGCATGTGATTTTCTTTTGTATTTCTCTGCATGCATTTTCAAACTTCGAATGTCACGGTATGTATCAATTTATCTTTATTGTTTGTTATTATGTTTGTATATCCTTCTTGATATGCATTCCATTTCCTATATAGGTCAGTCGATGTGTCAGTGGTTACACTATAAGTCTCATTATGTAGGTTTGGCCTATTCTTGGTTAGTGTAGGAGTAGGGGTAGTTCGTTGTTTTCTTTGTTTTTTTTTGTTTTGATTTACTTTCTGCCCCACTCTTTTAGTTTCTTTGGTAGGATAGCTTCCGCATGAGATCGTGTTTGGTTTCTGAAGCAAGCATGGTGAAGTTCACGAGGAAGTTGTGCCACTATCAACACTTGGTTATCTATTTATGTGCTCCCTTTGCATGAATCTTGAGTCTTTTAGTCAATGATACTTTGACAGAAAATATGATCTCTCTCGCAGAAAATTGTAGTGGAATCACGATGCTTGAACCTATAACTAGTACCGCCTACTCTAATATGTCTTTTATTTTGGTTCTTTGTCAATTGAGTTGAGTAGAGTAAGGAGGGGAGGAAAATTTAACAAGTTTGTCAGAGGTATATAAATATCCTTCTCTAAAGGGACAACCTCTTATGCTCTCAATAAGTCGGGATCCCTCTTCTGCCTCATTAAACTAATAAGTGCCTATGCACAGTTCTTTGAACAAAATGAAAAAAAAAAACAAAAAAAAGGCGAAAGAAGAGAAAGGCTTCCTACGCAGATAGGTGAAGTGAGAAACTCCATCGAGGTGATTTTCAGGCTCGCTAACAGTAGAGCAATGTTTGTGTTCCTGAAGTGATTTTGCCACAGTACTGTTTAGGCTTGCTAGTAGCGGAGCAACATCGGAGATTAAAACTAAGTCTCTAAAAAATATTCTCACTTGTGTATCTATATATTCCTAATCCCTAATCGAAAACCTAGTTTTACTTGGCTTGGTTTAGTGTTCCACCAATGAAGAGAGTGGTAGGAACTATATTTTTAACGCAATCTATGTGAAGAAGCTACAAAAATCAATGAACTGAACAATACTTCCTAAAGAGTTAATCTTGTTTTGCATGAGACAAGATCTATACAGAGAGATGGAGTTCTACCAGTGCGTCGCCAAGTGTTTTAGATGCTACAACCACCCTCCAAAATGTTTCCCATGCTTTGATTTTGGATCCTTCCTTCTATCCACAAGAGCTTATCTTCTATTGTCATCAAGTATTCATGGTTGTGATCAAGACTTATCTTTTCATGCTTTGCTTGTGATGTATTGATCTCGACTTGAAACATTTCAAACACAATCTAACCTTATGACTTGACCTTGCAACATTGTTTGGCTTGCCTTCAGAAACTGCGTAATCTTGGAAGGAAAATCAACCTTTCCTCCAAAAATTGTGCAATCCTTTCTAGCAGGCCATCCTTGAGCTTGAAAACTGTGCATTTCTGGATGGTAGCCCAAACTTGTTGATGGAAAAAACACAAAACATCCCTTGAGATCAGAAACTGTGCAATGCACTGAGTTAAGAAGTTTCCTAGTCCCTCAGGAATTGCACAATCCTTCTTGGCAGTGTGCATGCAAGTTTCCCAAAAAATCAAAAAGAAAAAAGGGAAAAATCAAAAGAATCCCTAGAAAGTAGGGATTCAATAATTAGTTTCCCGAAGGTGGCACTTGTTTTATACCGATATATACATTCTTAGTCATATCTACACTTTCACTTGCATTTTCACTCAGATCTTCTTGTTTCCCACACTCTCACTGGGCATATCTACTCATGCCTTCGTCAGTTTTCAACTTGTCTAGCTAGGAATTGTGCAAGTCTGAGGCTCAAGCTCTTAGCTTGGCCTTTTAGACTACACAATTCACAGTATAGGTTGATCCAACTATGCATTGCAAAGTTCTAGAGATAAGGCCTATCCCCTTGGCCACTGAGACTGTGCAATGTGATGTCTCTCCCACAGTCTGCCCAGGCTAGACTGTGTATTACATAGTCTCTAGACTCAAGTTGCATCACTAGCTGTTGAGACTACACAATGCATAGTTCCCATAGCCCATCTCCCTCCCTTCGCTTCCTAAATTACATAATATTTCTCATTAGTTCACTGGTTTTTTTTCTTTATCTTGTCTCGAAAGTTGATTTTTTGAAGCTAACTTTTTCCTTCCATGAGTGCTTTTTCCTCCCATAGGTATTATAGGTGTTGAGCACTTCTCTTCATTAGTCACTCTTATCATGGCACCAAAGAGAACTTCTTCAAAGGATACCACAAAGAATAGCAATGGGGAGGCAATTGAGAGTATGCCAGTATACTCAGAGACTCAACTGTTTCTAGAAAATAAATCAAGTATCTCATGGTAGAAGGTGAATGAAATTTTCTCAGCAAAGACCTTTAAAGCAAATCTGGAAGACCGGTAGGTGTATATTAATGTCCAGAAATTGGGGTTACACATGGTTGCATGAAGGTACCCATCATTTCCATGTGCAAATGTTATTAGATGGATATTGTCTCACACATATCCAAAGACTATGACTCTTGGAAGTACAAGTGGATGAAGGCTTGCTTCTTTTCTGGCAGTAGACTGTCATCTCATTTACCATTTTCCTGAGCCAGAATTTCTCATGGATTCATACTTTTATGCAAATATTAGCCACTTAAGCACTAAGGAGATTGTTAAAGGCTAGGTGAAAGAGCAAATGAAGTTCCAATAGACACCCACCAACACATACAAGACAATATCTCTCAGGAGGGTCTACCAGTTGTTGATCACCTTATGTTGCAAAAAATTTACGATCAGTAGAGCACCGAGACCTTTCCTAAAGGGTGGGCTTTCTTATTGAACCAGGTTGTGAACGAAGGTAAACCATTCAAATGGTCAAATTTGTTGTCTCAGCAGATTTGGATCCATGTATCTAATTCCCTTAGTCCTCCCAAGGGCGAGACAACTAGATTTTATATGTTTTCATATCTACTTGATGAAATCTACGCACACAATGCATTCCTTGGAATGAATTGGACTTGGACACCATAGGAGCATGTTGTGTATGTTTATTGTAAGTTGCTTTCAGGGTGCAGCCATAGAGGAGTAATGGAGAATATAATTGATCACTTCCTCATTCCATGGTACAAGATTATCTTTGAGGAAGACCCATATTGCATGTCACATGGGGCAATGGAACTTGTATCACATATAGCATATTGGTTTGCCTCACTAGATGGCATGTTCCTTCGAGTGTTTGATAGACAGAAGTCACCACATATTTTACCAAGGAATGCCATCGATAAATTAGTCATGACACAGGTTGTGTATCATCTCTCCATAGGGTTTTCAGTAGCTTTGCATAGGAAGAATTAAGCACCATGGCCAAGTCCTCCTAGGAAAATCAAATCGTATGAGATCAAGAATTTGAAGGTTGCGGATACTGAAGGAAAGGCAATAGAGAAATTTACATTTGGTACTCGAGACTTCAATCCATACGATCCGAGGATTATTTTCAAAAATCATTGTGCAAGGATCCATTTTTAGTGGTTAGGCGAGACATTTCACTGGCCAGAGGGGGATGGATGGAGGAATTGTTACAATGCCTCCAAGTCCTGCGAGTCGATCAGTTTGGAAGGAACTTCACATGTTTCTTTGCAACAAGAATGCACTCTAGGGGCAACACCAATGGAAGTGTGCAACCTAGTACGCGAAAAGGGAAAGAGGAAGTTCGTGCATAATCAAGGGGGATAACGAAGTTGCAAGATTAAAGAAAATCCAACCATTATGAGAGCGACTTTAGCAGTAGATGCAAGGAGGAAATGGAGGGTGCAGGAAGAAGAGTGGAAGAATAGGGAAGAACGGGAGTAGAAGAGGAAGGAAGAGGAAGAGAAGAAAAAGTAAGAAGAAGTATAAAGGCAAAGAGCAGAGGAAATATTAGAAGAAACAATGATGAGACAAGCGAAAGAGCTAGAACAAAACCGATAATCAGAGGAGGAGAAAAAACAGATGAAAGACAAAGAGCTCACTCAAGAGATAGAGGAGTTGATCAAAATTCAAGACATGGAGGAACCTAAGCCATAGAATCAATATGTCAACCTGATGCCAAGTACATAGTAGGCCATCATTCAGTCTCCCCATCCTCCAGCAGAGCAAGATCCAAGCGGGGAAGAGGAAATTTTTCCTCTCAACAATGGTCCGATTATGGATACGTACAATCTAACTTATGACAAGCCTTGGAAAAACATTGTACAAGCAAAAAAGAAACATTTTTCGGACAATGTCACATCTCCTGCATTCATTAGAGAAAGGATGATCGTGACTGATACCAGAAGAAATCCAAGTGTCGTTGTTGCAACCAACTTGGCCTTTGCAGGTGCTTCAAAGTCAAACATGGAGTACTTGATGGATGAGAATAAACAGTTGACAAAGAACTTGCATGTTGTTAGGCAAGAGGTTGAATAGATCCAAGCAGTAGCTTAGAATGAAGTTTCCACACAGTTCGATATGGAATAACTGAAGGCATCAGTACTCGATGAAGTATCAACACTTGGAGAGACCATGCAAAGTCTTTATGAGGAGCTTGTTACTGTGCATAATATACTTTTCGACTTTCATGGCTTGCGGCAATAGTGTAAATATTTTGTCAAAACTCTAAGGAATGTACAAGATGTCATCAAAGTCGTGCATGAATGGTCATTGCAATACAAAGGGGAACTGCTTGATTTGGGAAGGAAAACAAAGCAACAGACAGAGCTGGAGAAAGCAAGAGTTTGAATACTGATCCAGAATAACAAATAACTTGCCTTGTCCATTGGTAGAATTCACACCTCGTATGTATGGTTATGCAACAGCCTGGACTTCTTGATGAAGTCCTATAGGATCCCATCAGTTGGTTCTATCACATAGATCAAGTGCAGGAACCAAGTCAGGCAAGAGATAGATGAATACTTGGAGCAATGGAGATAGGTAACCACCAAGGAATATCTTGAAGTAAACAGATAGAGTATGCACAAGTACATTGGTGGCCCTGTCCAAATCAACACAATGTTTCTCCTGCTCAAGATAGAAGTATATACCAATTCCAAGTCAGTGTATCGGGATGCCATGGATGCTAGAGTTCACTTCCATTCAAACACCATCGCACAGTTTGTGGATATCATCACACAGTACAAAGCTTGGCGCCACTACGTCACCGAGAAACATCAAGTGGAAATTGTTGAGTTGGAGTTTCCCCAAATGCAAGCATGATATGTTTTGTCTTATTAAGTTGTCTAGTTGGTTGTATCTAATTCTGTCTTGTATGGGTACGAGTGTAAATTGTAATATTATTTTGTAATTAAATTGTAAGTTTAATTCCAAGTGTCAATACTGGAATGTGAAGAGCCACAATCTAATGTAATGAATCATTTTGTAAAGAAGTTGAAGAGTCGTGAGGGAAGTCCAAGAGTCACAAAGGGGAGTTGAAGGGTCACCCCCCTCTTGTTATAAATACACCCTCATAACTCATGTAAAGTGTTAATTTTTCAGATTGTTCTATGTTTTATAAATTACTTTAGCCCAATTCCACACTTCAATTAGCAATATTTCCAATTACAATCAGTCTTTTCATTCATCAATAGTAATTGAAGATAGAACAATAAATGCAATGACAAATGATACAATCAGCACATCAACAAGAGACACCAAGTTTGGTCAAAGACCATGGAAAAACCCCACAAGGGGGAAAACCCTTTGAATTATTATTCTATTAGATTGTCATAAAATGTTCAACAGAGAGTACAATGAGCCTAATACGATATCCAAAAAAATAACCTAATGCAAATATGAAACAGACTTCCAGAGTTGTTGTGGTACAAAGAGAAACCCTTTAGATTTCGATCAAATGTGGTTAGCTTTAGTTAAATGTGAAGCCCTAGCTCAAAACCTCATTCAGTCCCTTCATGTTGACATGCGGGCAACTGTAGCTTCCCAGTCGCTATGTTAACCTCTGTAAGCATGTGAGTATGGTCAATTTAGCCTAGTGACATGTGAGCGACCAAAAAACAATAACCCTAATTTGTATGGGCCGCAGACCTGAAACTTCCAAACTTGTGCAAACTTCCTCTGTCGAATCTATGCGAGTCAATCCAAAAATAAGAGAAGAATATTCTTGTTTGGTGTACAAATGACCTCTAGGTCACTTGTATTTATATGCTTTCTTTGATGCCCAATAATGTCCATTTGATGTTGAGGCTAATCTGTCCAAATGTGCATGCGTGGGTACAAAAATTCAAAATCCAACTTATTCTTGTCCAAATGAGGTGATCTTTAGATTTTCATCCTCTCAAAAAGAGGAACTCAATTCCATTATCATCTCCATCATATGAGATGCCTAAGTTGTAATATGACCGTATTTTCATATGTTAACTCTTCCTCTTAACTAAGGAGGATTCCACCTATCAAAATTTGTCCATCGATCAATATATCATCCTGTCATCATATGTCCCATCTCTTCTCAACTCTATCTGCTAAAACATTCTTGAATCTAAAGAATAATAATCATCAAGGAGAAAAATCTACCACCCTATCTCCATAGGGATACTACCAGAATCTTTGTCAGTGGGCTACTACCCAGAATCTCATGGGACAGCTACTACTCCGACCCCATATTAAGCAATAGGTGATGTAGGGGAGATAATACTAAAACCATCCTATTTCCTACATATCTTCCCAGTAATGACCCTTAAGAGTCATATGGTATAACACCTACATCATAATCCTAGCTTGGACAAGATACCCTACTTACCAAGAGGTAATGATCACACACCTCCAAGCCTCCTCAACCTGTTGGCCAAAGAGGGAGGGACAATCCCAACAAGCCTAGCTTGTGGATATGTTGCCATCTGGTGTATACTCTGCAAAGACTAATATTAGGTGGGTAAAACATAGCGGTGAACCCTATTGTCCAAAGATCCCTCAACCCAGGATCCCTTTATCTCAATTCCTCACCCTGGGAAATCAAACAGGGGGGAAGAGTTGGTTCAATGTCCTCAATTAGCGATTCCCCTTATCAGGAGGGGTTACATCCATTAGTCCAAGTTTCTCTCTAAAGAACAAGAACTTCCCTTTTAGTATAGCCTTGGTGAGAACCTCTGCAATCTTCTCTGTTGTCAATATGTGATGGAGACGAACAACTCCTCTCTGCACAATGTCTCGAATGAAGTGATATGGAATGTGCTTGGACTTGTCATGAAATACGATATTCTCTACAAAAATGATCCCACTATTGTTATCAGAATATCTCATTGTAGTGTCTAGGACCTGCTCAAATAGCTCTCCAAAGATATTTCTTAACCAAACTGCTTCATAGCTAGCCATGCTAGCGACAATATACTTTGCCTCAATGGTACTCAATGGTATGGATTTCTGATTCCTTCCATCCAAGATATCATGGAAGATCAAAGAGTAAAACAACATCCAGATGTAATTTTCCTGTTGATAACAATTTTCCCGCCTAGTCAGCATCAGTGTATCCATGAAGTTGAACATCTCAGGTAGAATATCCCATACCAAGTGTGATCATCTCATGAAAATATCTCAAAATGTGCTTGGAAGAGGTCCAATGCGCATGGAGAGGATCGGTCATGAATTGACTCAATGTGTTCACTACATAGCATATTTATTGACAGGTGTTCACAAGGAACATTAGAGCCCCAATCAACTATCTATACTCAGATGGATTTGCCAAATTGGATCTTGCAGATTCTCCACATAACTTCTTGAAGTTCATTTCCGTCGGTGTGGCCATGGACTTGCATTCTTCCATTCCAAATCTCTTTAATAGCTCCACAACATATTTTCCTTGTGAAAGGAAAATCTCCCCAAGCCTTTTCCACACCTCAAGGCCTAGAAAGTAGTGCGTGATTCCAAGGCCCTTCATCTTAAATTTAGAGGCTATCTCCCTCTTACACTCAATTATTAGAGTCTCACTACTTGTCAAGAATAGATCATCAACATATAAAACCAAAATCAGTTGCATACCTTAGACTACCTTGAAGTATAGGTTGGGATCAGCATTGCTTCTTGTGAATCTCAGCTTCACCAAATAACTCTCTATGCGGGCGTACCATGCTCTATGGGCTTGCTTCAAACCATACAATGCCTTCTTTAATCAACAAACATGTGTATTTCAATCTTAAACTTCAAATCATTGTGGTTTATCAACATACACTTCTTCTTGTAACATGCCATGAAGGAATGCAGTCTTCACGTCCATCTGGTGAAGGGTCCATTCTTGACTTGTGGCAAGGGAAACGATCAAACGAATGGTTGTATATCGATACACAGCTGCAAATATATCATCATAATCTTCTCCATCTTTCTCAGAGAAACCTCGAGCCATGAACCTTCCCTTTTATTTTTTAAAGCTACCATCAACTCCATGTTTGATCTTGAATAGCCACTTCGAATCCACCACATAATTCCCCTTTGGTCTTAGCACAACATCCCATACATCATTCTTCATAATTCATTCATATTCTTCAGCCATAGAATATTTTCAAACTTGCTCTTTTACGACTTCTTCGAATGTGGAAGGTACGACTTGAATCATAGTACTCATGGCTGCAACATATCCTTGGTACCTTCATGGATGCTTCCTTTCTCTAAATGATATTCAAATGGGAACTTGTTTCTCAACATCCTGTAGAATGTCACGTATCCAAAGTGGCATCTTCCTAGTAGGTGGATCACTTGGAGGAGGATCTAAGGGATCCATAGGCTCCATGGGATCATCAACAATATCTCTCGAACTCGGGCACAAAAGGACCATCTAGAATATACATATCATCATTCTTCTTAGGAGGAGGAGTCAGAGGAAGGTCCCTTTCTTTTCCAAGGGTGGAATCTTCATCGAATGTAACATCCCTGCTAATTTCAACCTTTCTTTGACCAAGAATATATATTCTAAATTCTTTAGAGTTTTCACAATATCCAACAAATGTACATTATATTACTATAACTTCCAAGTTGTTCCTCTTTTCCTTTGGCACATGGAAATACATAGGACATCCAAATATGTAGAGATGACCAATGTCAGTCTTAACACCTGTAAACACTTCTTTGGGGGATTTTTTTTTCCAAATCTTGTTGACGCAACCTGTTTTGAACATATACAACAACATGTGAAGCTTCAACCTAAAGGAACTTAGGAGACTTTTGATCATAGAGCATCACTTGGGTAGCTTCTCCTATATACCTATTCTTACTTTCAAGTAGACCATTTTGTTGGGGAGTATATGGCACAAATGTTTCCTTTTTGACACCTTCCTTCTTGCAAAATTCAATGAACTTGTTTGACATGTATTCCCCACCATTATCGAACCTGAATATTTTGATATTCTTTCTTGTTTGATTTTTAACCAATGCTTTGAACTCCTTGAATGTTTATAAAGCTTCATCCTTATGATTTAAAGAGTATATCCATGTTTTCCTTGAAAATTCATCAATGAATGTGATGTAGTTGATATGGCCCCCAATAGACTGCACAGACATCAGACCACATATATCGAAATGAATGAGAAGGAGGATGTCATTTGTCTTGTTCTCACTAGAGGGGAATGGTCCCCTTATCTTCTTTCCACTTACACAACTTGGACATACTCCATCCTGTTGGGCTTGAACCTCTGGAATCCCTAAGACCAATTTCTCCAATTATGGAAGAGAATCATAATGTAGATGATCCAACCTTTAGTGCCATAATTCGCTTAAATGATTATTATTATGAACCAATGCTAGTAGTGGTATTCCAGTGACCCTATATAGTCCTTCATATCTTGACCCCAATGTGAATGCATCTCTCATAGGTGATCCAACATTCCAAGTAAGAACCTTTCCCTTGATCAAGGAAACTCATCCCTTTATCTTCCAAAAGGATATTGATACCAAATTCTTCTTCAACAGAGGCACATACATAAAATCTTGTAGTAAAATATATTCCCCAAAATTAAAATGAAATTTGACAAACCCAAAACCTTTAACGGGATGAGTGGAGTTGTCTCCAATAATGATTTTCAAATTTGACTCTCTCTCTACCAAATTAGAGACAAATTCCTTTTAACCAAAGAATTGATGAGTGGCCCCACTATCAACCAACCAACTATCCAACGAAGCTAGAGGAGATGAACTAGTAAGGGAAGAAATAAGAATTTATTCAAATTGATTTGCAACATTACTTTCATACATGGAGAATTTTGACTTCTTTTGAGGACGACGATCTTCTTCATGGTCACTTGGAGCATCTCTTATTCTTCTTTCATCTCTTCCATTGTGGTCATTTATTTGAACATCTCTTCTTCTTTGATCATTGAACTTATTGTTGTTTCCTCTAGTATTATAACATGGTCCATTTCTCTTCTCTAGGAAATATCGAGCATAGCGGTCTTTCTTGTGACAATTGTAGCATTCGATGTTCATGTATTCATTTCTTCTACTTGGATTTCAAGGAGGGTGATTTCTTGAAGATGGACCTCCTTTCCCTTTCTTCTTCCTTTTATCATGAGTGATGAATGTAGTGAGATCTCCTTCTTCATGCTTTTGAATCCTTCCTCTTGATATCATCCTTGACTCTTCTTGAGTGAGATTTCCAAAAATTTCATCAAATGACGAGAGGACATTATTGTTGCTTATTTCCATAATGAAGGTTTCCCAAACAGGAGGGAGACCTCTTCAAGTCACGATCACCAATTCCCAATCAAGCATAGATTCTCCAACTCTTTGCAATTGATCTCTAAGACGAGATATCCTCATTATGTAGGATTGCATAGACTCGCTTTGTTCATCTTAGTGTCTTTGACTTGATCTTTCAATGAGATTATTTCATTCAAATTGTTGACTTCATACATGTTGGCTATCTTATCATACGTGTATTTAGATATTCTCAAGTTTCCAACATATGCAAGTAAATTATCTTGTAAACAATTAGCTATAATTTAATTTGCTTTTAACTCACCTTTCTTATGCTTGTTTTTGGTAGCAATGGAAGAATTATCTGGAGGCTCGGGTACTTTTCCTTGAATGTAGTCCAAAACATCATTGTTATCAGCTATGATCTCCAACTTGAATTTCCATGCAACAAAATTGGATGAGTCACCCAATTTCTCATCACTATTGAAGAAGGAAGTCATCTTGACTTTGACTAGATCGACTCTTTCAACTTTCTAAAGATCATTATTTCAAAGCTTGTCTCCTTTTGGGATTTTCCTTCACCTTACCTCTGATACCATGTTAATTTTTCAGATTTTTCTATGTTGTATCAATTAATTTGGCCCAATTCCACACTTCAATTAGAAATATTTCCAATTACAATTAGTCTTTTTATTCATCAATAATAATTGAAGATAGAACAATAAATTCAATGACAAAGGAGACAATGAACACATCAACAAGAGACACCAAGTTTGGTATGAGACCAAGGAAAAACCCCATAAGGGGGAAAACCTTTGAAATTATTCTTTTATTAGATTTTCATAAAATGTTCAGTAGAGAGTACAATGAGCCCAATACGATATCCAACAAAATAACCCAATTCAAATATGAAACAGACTTCCAGAGCCATTGTGGTACAGAGAGAAATGCTTAAGCTTTCGATCGATTGTGGATAACTTCAGTCAAATGCGAAACCCTAGCTCAAAACCCTAGTCACTCCGTTCAGGTTGACATGCAAGAAACAATAGCTTCCCATTCATTCGGTTGGCCTCAACAAGTGTGAGACTATGGTCGATTTAGCCCAGTGACATGCAAGTGACTAGAAAATAGAAACCCTAATCCGTATGTGCAGTGGACCTGAAACTTCAGACCCTATGCAAGCTTCCTTCGTCAAACCTATGCGAGCCAATATATAAATACAAGAAGAAGATGCTTGATTGGTGTCCAAATGAGCTCTAGGTCACTTGTATTTATAGGCTTCCATGGATGCCCAATAATTTCCATTTGATGTTGAGGCTGACCTGTCCAAATATGCATGTGTGGTACAAAAATTCAAAATCCAACTTCTTCTTGTCCAAATGAGGTGATATTTAGGTTGATTTTGGTCCTCTCAAAAAGAGGAACTCAATTCCATTATAATATTCATAATATGAGCTTTCTGAGGTGGAATTTTAATGTAGTTTCACATTTTAACATAAAGGGCTTTTGGGGAGCCAAGCTTTTGGCTAGGCTTAGGCTTAGAATCAAGAGCTTGGGAGTTTGTGGGAGCCTTGGCTTCTCCATAGCATAGAGGGAGTATATTTCTTTGGAGGAGCAGGTGTTGACTTCATGTTCCATTATTGGGGCTAGTGGTCCATCAATGGTATATGTATGAATGTAACTTTCACTTAATAAAAGCTCAGAGTCTACACGTTTTCATGCATATGTTGTACATATAGTAGGAATATTCTTGTTATGTTTTCAATGTATGTTATTTAATTTACGCTTATAATTATGAACTATTCCATTTTCATTGGTACGAATCTTGATCAATGTGTGTTGTTTTTTAATTCCATCACTGTTAACTTGTGAACTATTTCACATATTAGCTTGTGATGTCTTTATGCTCGTGTGTTCCTTTCAAAATGCGTACTATTACAGGCTTCTAAGGGACTCACTCATTTTCCCTTCATGTGTTAGAATCTTAATTCATTGCACTTGAATTGCCACAGAGTCACACACTTGTTGCCACCAAGGTCACCATACATCACTCTATGTGTTATTGCATCTAAGGCACATCATTAAAACCCACTGCATTGACAATTGGGTTGTATTCTGGGTGGGACTCCTACACCAAACGATGTGAGGTCTAATTGAGACTTCATATCGAGGAGATCCCCTAAATATTGGCGGGTCCAAAATCGTCAACACCTCCTTTACATTCTGTGTCATACTTAATCCCATCAACTAACCTTCTTGTCTAACGTGTTCCAAATTTCAACTTAGGTTCTCTGCCATGATGATATAGAGGAGAAGGGATAACATGCATCCTTTCCTGAGCCCTCTAGATGCCATGAGAAAATGATTTGGCCAACCATTGACCAGTGGAGCTATCCAAGGAGAACTAATACAAGCTTTGATCCATTTAATGAACTCCCTACTGAATCCAAATTTCTCAAGCATTAAGAAGAGGAAAGAGTGCCTTACTCACTCAAAGTAATTTTACATGTCCAATTTGATCATCATTCCCTAATCCCCTGCTTCCTTACTTGTGTTTATCACCTCTTGTACTAATATAATGTTATCTAAAATTTGTCTTTGTTGCATGAAGACCCCTTGATTCTCAAAGATGAAATTAGGAAGCAACTTCTTTAATGTGGATGTTATGATTTTAGTAATAATTTTATAAGCTAATTTTATGATTTTATAATAATTTTATAAGATATAGGGCGAAATATGAAGAAATTCACAGGCTTCAATTATTTGGGTATGAGAACCAAAAAAGATGAATTTGTGGAGCCACCCAATTTTTATTTTACTCTCGTACTGTTCAATGTCCTTAATAAGTCCTTTTTTATCAATATCTAGAATTCTCTATAGAATTTAATGGAGAATCCATCGAGGCATAAAGCCTTATTAGGATTCAAACTCCAAATTTCCTCCATTACTTCAGCTTCATCGATATATTTTATGAGAGACATGTTCATTGGGGTCGCAAAAAGAGTGGTAACACATTGAAGGAATTTTTGAGCCATCACCAAATCAACCTCTCAATATTCATAATAGAGAGCTTGAAAATGATAGAATGCTTACTATTTTATTTCCTTGAAAGAGGTGATTTTGGTCACTTACTTGAAGCCATAAAATTTATGATTTAAGCCACCTAAAATCTTCCTCTTGTTGGCTAACTACAAATAATTCTCTTTTTATTTCCCGCTATGCATCTAGGTTCCATGGTTCCACAATACTTTCTTCCTTCTATATTTGGTGTTTTTCTAGTTGTTGGACCAAATCATTTTGATTTTGTCTTAGAGGTACATACCTACGTTTAGGCGAATTCCTCAATGCTTCATTAACGAACTTTAATTTGGACTCCCATACATAGGCTGGCGACCCAAACATCGCGCATAATCAAGCTTTCTTAATCAAATCGACCAAACATTCTTCATTTAGCCATATAATATTGTATCTAAAGGGAATAAAACCAAAATTTTATGTTTGAGCAAGAGATAAGGTTACCATATGATGATCTGAATCCCCTTGTGCCAAGATTAAGGGGGAACATTCTAACCCTTTAAAAAAATAGCTATGGTGTATGAGGAACCTGTCAAGGTAGGCTATCATGTGATTATATCCCTCCCATTTTTTGATTTGTCCATGTATATTTCCTAATTTTAGGGGGGATATCCATTGGGTCCCAGTCACAAATGAGGTCTTCCATCCTGCCACAAAAGGTGTCTCGAACATGAGATCCACCACTCTTCTCCTTAGACCTAAGAATTGTATTAAAGTCACCCCCCATAATGCAATTGTAATATATAACCTTGGATTTAATAGAGTTTAACAAGTCCCATAATTTAGGTTTTCCCCATACAACATAGGCTCGTAAATGTTTATTACAAGAATGCACTCTTTTGTATCCTTCCTTTCAAGAATGATTATTATCCATAATTGTGATTTCATACTATTAATTAATTTAAAGTGCACATCAGACCAATACATACCAAGTACTCCTGGCGCTCCTCTTGAATCTTGTGTTATTCCAACGTTTCCTTTTAAGAGTGATTGTGATGTCTTATTAACATATTTTTTTTCAAGCTTTATCTCATGTAACAAGAGTACCCAAGGCTTTTCTTGTTTCACTAGATCTTGAATCACCTAGATTTTAATGGGGAGACCCAAACCCCTTATATCCCATGATATAACTATCATTTATAAGGAGGGATTCAAGAGGAGCCTCGTGCTTTCTCTAGGATTTCGATCCTATAGGGCCTTTCAATTTTAGAATGTCTAAGATAACTGGTTGATTTCCCATTTTCTTATTTTGCTTCACTTCTCTCTCTTGAATCACCTTTTTGTGAGGAAGTCCTTGCTTCCTTTTTTTATTTTTTTTCTCATGATTGTTTCAATCGTTTTCCCAAGTTAGGGATTGAGCTATGTTTCTAGTGATCACCCCTAGAGGATGAGTTCCTCACTCTGCATTTCTAGATCTAGGGGTATGGATCTCATTTATAGACAATCTTGTTTTAGGAGGTTCATGTGTCGACTCCATTTAAGGAGGGTCTTATTCGTCTTCAATGATAAGCTCTTCCTCTTCCTCATTTAATTCCCCTTCCTCGTGCTCTTTTGGATTTGAATCTACATTTTCTAGTCCCTAATCATGATTAGGGTTTCCTTAAACACTTTTAGAAATATTTTGCAAGGCATTGAACGGATTTGATGATATAGAGGCTCAATTTTTAGTCTAAATAGGTTTTTCCCTATTCCCATTAGATCAACCCTTATTACTCCATTTCCTTTGAAATTTCCATTACTCTCCTTATTCTGTCGGTGGATATGGACACTTTCTTATTGCAACCTTTCTATAGTCTCTTGCGAAGTGACCATATGCATGACAAAAGAAACACTTGAAATGGATTTTCTCATAATCCAAATATTGGAAATGAGTCCACCCTCCAAGAGTAAGATTAATTTATGAAGGAAACCCCTTTTTCATATCTACTTCAACACATACCTTGGCACAAGAAAATTGAGAACCCTTTGGCTCAAACCAATCCAGGTATCACCCTGCCCCATTTCGTATGGCTTGTAATCAATCATCGATCCAAAAGGAAAGAGGGAGCCAGGGAAGTTTAACCCAAATAGGAATCATTATTGGGATGTCTTTGTTCAGGTTGAAATATAGAGACTACTGATTTAGATACATACCTATAGATCTGAAAAAGTATGGCCCATTTCTAAAGATAACATCCCTATCTTCCTTTATTTCAAAAATAAAAGTGAAGAAATTGTTCACACATGCATAAAATTGAATATTTCATCTCATCTTTAGTCCCCAAGTTTGCTCGATCAAAGTTTCCATTGAGTGGGGAGATGGCCACATCCCCACAATTTTTCCAATGAGGGCTCGTTGCAAAAATGCCAATCTTGTTATGATTGCTCTGTTTGGAAGGGCCAACGAAGGTATTGCTTCAGCCTTTTTGATGCATTTACATTATGGTTCCTTGCTTTTAGGATGGTTTGAAAGGGTTCCCACCAATGCTTCGAAAGTCATAGCTTCATCGATAGGAGGAGGAGGGGGAGGGGCCCCCTTTTAGGATGCCATCACAGGGTGGATCAAATTGGGATAGGGTTTCTGCAGAGGGATGCGAGTGACCATGAGGCTTAACTTTTATTTGAAATATGTTTTAAATTTTCTATTTTTAAAGAGACTTATAATAATTTAATTTAAAATAAAAATAAAAAATTTTAAAGAATAATAGTGAATAAATTGACAACTAAACTTAAAACACAGTATATATATAATCATCATATATATATATATATATATATATATATATATATATATATATATATAAATATATATATATATATATATATATATATATATGAGTGTAATAATGTAAAAAATGGAACAAAAAGGAGAAAGATACTAAACATGAAAGTTGAAATGAAAATGGAGAATGACTAACAATAGAAATTAAAAACAAAGTTAACCAAGTGCAAATAAGGGGGAAAATAAAAAGGCGACAAATGAAAGAGAGGAATTATTGGGAATAGATGATGGATGACATACTTCCAAGACTATATTAGAATGTAACCATCTTTGCTGTTGAAATTGTTTGGGTGATTTTCAATTTTGAGAGTTTCCTAAATTATTTGAGGTTTATGATAAGGAACATATGCCAAGATATTAGTTTGACTGAAATAAATAGGATGTTAAAATTTCAATGAGTGGTTGGAAATGGTTGACTTATAGATGTGATTATGGGTGGCACTAGTTATGTTCTCTTTGAGGAGGGCCTCAGAAGGAACAACTAGTTTGACTGATGTAGGATTTACCACAAGAACAAGGAACCAGGTAAACACCATAAAATTGAAAAGGGTATGATTTATCCTTGGCTAACCAGAATAATAAAACTCCAATCAACAAATCATTAAGATAAATAAAAATAAAATTAATTCCTAAGTTTGGGTTAAATACGAGCTCAAATGGTTAGGTCATAATGAGATACAATAATAAGCTATCTAAACCTTGTCAAGTATCTTAATGGCTCATAGAAACCTAGGAAAAGTTTTGCACCTTTCGTAAATGGTATCATATTCTTCTATAGTGTCATACATAGGAAGATCATATCTCCTGACCAAAATTTTTACTAGCCCTAAGGGAATCAACATAACTTCAATGTTGATCCCTTTTCTCATTTATACATCTTCTTATTGCTACCTTATTTTCATAACTTATGGCTAATCTCAACAAATATTTTGGTTTTGAACTTAGACATAACTCAATGGTTCCTTGCAAGACCTAGTATGTAATACATTATATGGATGCATGGGAATCAAATTATGATAGCCATTAGCATATGCAAACTCTAGCTACAGTAGAAATGTCTTCTCAACAACCCTATTGGTCAAAAAACATGTCCAATGTGCATTCCATTTTCTAGTTCACCTTTATGTTCTATTTAATAGCATTGGGTGAATGACAACATTGAAATTCCAGTTCATAAGCCAATTTGTTGATCAATTGTAGTGCATGGTGTTGCATCCTTGCACTCAAAGCCCAAAAATGAGCATGAGGTTTCCCAACATTTGAAAAAAAATTATTGCCATTGGTGTTTCTCCCTTAGTTATTGTAGGCGTTCCTAAAGTATATACATATGAATGTGTTTTCCCCATTTTATGTTTAGGAAAAGTGACCCTTTTGTGTTCTTAAGACGATGCTTTCTTTTGTTCACTCCTTAGTAGTTTTTGACTTGTACTTATCTGCTGCCCTTTTGACATTGGTACTTAATTAGATCTCCTTTTAACATTGGTGTTTAATTAGATCTCCTTGGATCAATTAAAAATGCCTTGTTCATATTCTTAATATCCACATACTAATTTTGGACTTACAAAAAAGTGAAGAAAAGTCAAAATTGTTTTTTCCCTTTCCTTGTTTCTCTATAACACACCATTTTCGAGTCATACAAATAGATATTTATATGTCACTAGTAAATACGTAGATAAATAATCTCTTTCCAATAAAAAAAAATCACTAATTTATTTAAATCTATAATACATATTTAATTCATAAATAAATATGAAAATTAATATTAAATTCTACATAGTATTAATAAAACTCTATGATTAAAATATAATCCACCTTCACTCAAGCACCTAAATTGCATGTATGTATAGATTATCCGTCAACTTCCTAAAAAAAGGACTTATCTTCACAATTGTGTTATTCCCTTAGTGAAATTATTTCTTCTCTTTGGGCCAATTAAGTTTATATCTTAGCTTTTACCTTATGAATATTTGGTGGATCCTCTCGAAGCCTATTGATTTTTTTTAAGATTGAAATTTATAAAACATTCACAATTTGTGACTCATGTTAACTATATTTTAAATAAGAAAATGGAAAATTTTACGGGGTTAATACTCATAGGTGGTATAATTTTCCATGTTTTTTCGACAAAAGAGGTTTCACCAATTTCTATTTTTTCTAAAAATTGTTTGTTGAAATTTTTTAGTATAAAGTTGCTTTACCTTAAAAATCGCCAAAATTTTATAGGCCACTATATAAAAGCTTTAAAAATTTGAATATTTTTGTAAAATGTTTTCAAACATTTTACCTTTTTTCATATTAAATACTAGTAACCGTGAAATTTTATAAGTCTATTACAACAACTAGAAATTATTCTTCTAACTAAATAATATTAAGTGTAGTTTATTTGCTATGACAAATAATGAATAAAATCACAACTGCAATTTTCACTATAAATATAAGTTGCGGAAAATAAAATCAAAAACTAAAAAATATAGAGAACACACAATAAAATTGACACAATGATTTTTTACAAATGTCCCTAGAAAAATCCAATGTGGGAAAATCGGTGCAGCAGATAAGGGTTTTTTTATTATATGCAACAATGAAAATTCTGAGTATAATATAGATGCCCAAAATCGACAATCCTCAACAAATAATTTGATCAAAGTTGTGAGATATAATTTTCGCTCTCTCCATAAGCAATCTCAACACAACCTCCCTTAGAAAAACTAGCCATCAAGAACCCTTGCGCAGTCCTCTATGCAATGATTGTACAAATCCATACACACACAACCTGAATCCGACTCTAATGAAGTCATTATGCTTGTTGCTGCTACTGGAAGCGATCCTCCAAACCTTAATAAAATTATCTCGGTCTTCGACAACTGAATCGAACCCCGGCTCAACAAAATCGAACAACCACACTGAAGTTGTCTCCGCAGTCCCTGCGTAGCCGCAAGTGGAATAACTTAGCCTCTTTGTTGTTACTTCTTCGAAATTGGAAACTCCTCTAGAATCTCTGTCTCTACTCTCTCTCTGTCTTTCTTTCCTATCTAGCTCAAACTCTTCTTCCCTGCTCACCTGTTGTTGCTAAATAGCTCGATCTACCAAGGAACTCAACCTCTCAATTGTATTCTCCATCTACCCATCAATTTTATCTTATAATATCTCATTAGCGGACCAACGACCATGATCAGATCTTGATCATACAACAACTAAGATCATATCTAACTCAATTTGTGTGAGGTTCTAGAGAATTATTACATTTCTTAATTAATTATTGTTAATTAATCACGTTTCTTAAGTTAGAGTTAGGGAATATTTAATTATTGATTAATTAACTTAATTGAGCCAACGCTAGGTGTGTTCTCCTTAAACGTTTTCTGGGTTATGGAGATCAAAAGTAGGGATTAGAACACCTCCCTGATGGTATAAAAACTAATACTCCCTCTTAATGCAAAAGATGTTCTCTCACTCTGTCTCATAACATCTCCATACACGCTATTGACGCCTGACATTTGTGACTACTGCCACTACCCACCAAGCTACTGCGCAACTTTGATTCATATGCCACTCTGAGCTAAACCACCCTATATCTGCGCTGCTACTGACCCTACACTGTACCACATGTACTGTTGCCAACTCTTCTCTATGCTGCAATTGATCTCATGCTACTGCTACTACTACAACTACTGTAACTAAGAAAAAAACTTTGAATCAATTATGTCCCTCTAATGGCTCTGCAATTGTCTCTTCAGTCTCTAACTACTATAAGTCTCTGCACTATCTACTGGGTATGTTTGCGCTACATCTATTATGTGCTCCTTAGCGTCTTACTACAATTGTCCCTCAAGACCTGATTGTGTCATCTTGAACATTGATCCATATACCACTGAATATTGTGGGCCCCTGTAGCAAGGATAGTGATCCAAGAAGAAACATTTGTCCAATGCAATCTTCCTTGGACCCTGCCCAAATATCTACAACTATGGGAACTAGAGTTTGATGTCTGCCCACCTCTCTCCTGGAGGTATACATGCATATAATGCAAATTCATCCTCTAACCTAAAACATAAATTGTCAATCTCTGTCGAAGTTGTTGCTTGCTCCTGCTTCTCCTTCTTGTTCTTCTTTCTCTTTGGAAAATAGGTACTATAATGACCAAACTCACCACATTTGAAGAACTTAATATTTGAAAAATCCTTCTTTTCTTTTCTCCTCTCTATGAGCCTTTCCCCTAGTTGGGACCTTTCATTGCCTTCCCCTTTTATGCAAGTGCTACGTTATCCCCTTCCTTCACACCTTTCGGTCCTTTCCTATTGATTTCGTTGATGTTTCTCTCAACTAGATAAAGCCTCATCTCCTCTTACATAAAATATTCCCACAATCGATCCCATCCCAGTAGATTATCTCGTTTAGTGATTTCTTGGATGAAGGTAACCCACTCCGAGGTGAAACCATTGAGTGTTGTATGCACCACCTCACTCTCTTAAGGTGCTTCTCCAACTACGAAAAGCACGTCTTAGACATTATAAATCCTAGTGAGATAAGGAGTGACACCCTCACCCTTATGCATCTTGGTGGTCCTTAACTTCTCCTTCAAAAATATCTTCCTGTTCTTGGAAGGATTCTAGAAGAGTGTGACAACTGCATCCCAAATTTCTTTGGCCATATTATTAGATGCTAAGTATGAGACTATATGATCCTGAACACCATCAAGGATCAACTTCTTTCCCTTGGCCATCTCCTTATTGTAGTTCTCTAGCTATTGTGAGTCTTTCGATACTTCTACAACTCTCTCTGCATATGTCTTTAGACCATGCTCATCTAGCAGGAAATGCATTTTTCCTTTCCATATACAATAAGTCAAGGCTCCATCTAGCCTATCCTAATCTTGAAATCCTGTTGAGGCCATTTTTGTGAAACCCACAACTGGGAAAATAAACAGGAATCTCCTCCTTTTCATGCTTATCTACTTGCTTTTGCTACTCACACTCCCTCTTGGAATGTGCAATTTTGCTAGCTTCTACTACCACCTTCACCTGAAAATCATAAATTTCCTCCATAAAATTGAATATGGAAACCCTTTGAGAAAATCCCTCTATGTGTGTTATTTCTCTTCCACCCGGAGTTGATATGCTGTTGTTGGTCTAGTTGTAAACCACTATGCCCAAATATTCTCAACAAACTCTCTGATCTGCTCACTGGAACAACTTCCTGGTAATACCACTTCATGTTGGAACTTCTATTGGGTTATTCAAACATTTTCTTCCACCTACAATTGAAAAGTCGAACTCTACCCAACAATTCACACTGTCAAGCTAAACCTGTGCGTAGACCTAGAAATTTTGCTACAGAACTCCCTCTGAACCTGCAAAAAGTTTCCTTCTTTCTTCTGAGTCATTGATCTGTCTTCAACACTGCTCTGATACCATGTGAAATTTTACAAGTCTATTGTAACAACTAAAAATTATTTTTCTAACTGATTAATATTAAGTGCATTTTATTTGTTATGACAAATAACAAATAAAATCACAACTATAATTTTCACCATAAAAATATGTTGTATAAAATGAAATTAGGAACTAAGAAATATAGAGCACACACACAATAAAATTGACACATTTTTTTTGGACAAATGTCCCCTAAAAAACCCAATGTGGGAAAGTCGATGTAGTAGATGAGGGTTTTATTATTATATGAAGCAGTGAAAATTTCAAGTACAATCTAGATGCCCATCCTTCGGCCCCTTGGAAAACGATCCAGGCCTCCAACAACTAAATCAACCCCAGCTCATCCAAATCAAACTGCCACACTAAAGTTGTCTTCGCAGTGCCTGTGAAACCTCAAGTGGAATGACCCAACCTCTTTGTTGCTGCCTCTCCAAACCTGGAAACTCCTATGGAATCATTGTCTCTTCTCCCTCTCTATCTTTGCATCCATTCTGGCTCAAACTCTTCTTCCCTGCTCAGTTATTGTTGTTGGATAGCTTGATATTCCAAGGAACTCAATCTCTTAATTGTATTCTCCATATAACCATCGATTTTCTCTTAAAATCCATCATTGGTGAACAAACAACCATGATTAGATCCTCATCAATGACTAAGATCATCTCTAACTCGATCTGTGTTAGTTTCCACAGAATTATCACATTTCTCAATTAATTAATGTTAATTAATCACTTTTTCTAAGCTAGACTTAGGAAATATTTAATTATTGGTTAGTTAATTTAATTGAGCCATCTCTAGGTGTTATCTCCTTAAATATTTTTTGGGTTATGGAGATCAAAATTTGAGGCTAGAACACATTTCCGATTCTACAAAACTAACAATAACCTCTGCGAAGATTTCTAAAATTTTATATAAATTTCCATCCTTCAATTTTTTTCTTGCTTATGTATCATTTTGAATAAGATTATTTAATTTAACAAGTAATGTCAAGTTTTGATATTGATACTTAACACAACAATAACATACTTCACATTAATACTATTACCCATGTGTGTCTTTAGGGGTCCATTATATTTTTTTAATACATTAAATTTAATTTAAATAATATAAATACCATATTGAATTTAAATAATAAAAACATTTGATACAAAAATAAATTATTTAATTTTATATTTTCAAAATCACAAGAAAAACCATTTATTGAACATTACATATATTTAACACATTTTTATAAACGATTACACTATTCAACACTTACATGGATTAAATAAAACTTCAATAATGTGATATCAAAAAGTTTATACTTATATTTTTGGCTTTGGTTTCTCCTGAGGAAAAGCTTATCACTATGTGTATTCTAGGTAGGCTAGTCATAGTTTTATTTATGTAGTCTTACATGTTGATGATACTCTGTTGATTAACATAAACAAGAGAAACATTAGAGATGTAAAAGATAAATTATGTTTTGAGTTTGATATGTAAAGCCCTGATGTTGTAACTTTTTTAGGTATGGAAGTTAAAAGATATTAAACAAATAAGAAACTCTAGTTGAATTATAATAGATATGTTGAGATGATATCATAAACATTTAATATGCAAGAATGTAAATTGGTCATAGTTCTTATTCTTATAGGTGTAAAGGTATTTATATATCAGTGCCTTAAGACATAAGAGAAGATAAACGACATGTACTATGTTCCTTATGCAAGGGTTGTTGGAAGTTTGATGTATGTTATGGTATATACTAGATTGGACATTACCCATGTGGTGGGATTTTTCATTACGTTATGTGAAAAATAGGGAAGAAGCATTAGATAATTGTAAATAGGGTCTTCAAATATTTGGCTTGCACTTTAGATTATATAGTATGCTATCAAGGAAGACCTAGACCTCACAAAGAGATAGATATATAGGGCTTATTTGATGTATATTGGGATAGAGATCTTAACCATAGAAGATATACAAATGGCTATGTTTTTTAACCTATTTAGTGGTACAATCAATTGGATGAGCAACAAGTAGGTTCTACTTGCATTATCAACTATAGAAGTTAAGTACATTGTAGCAACTCATGGAAATAAGGAATTTGTATGGTTGCAAAGTTTTTGTTTAGGTATTAGTTTTGTTCAGAAATAATTGAGGATAAGTTGTGATAACTCAAGTTAAATTTTTCTAGCAAATAATCCTACTTATCATCCTATGAAAAAAAACATATTGATGTGTAGTACTATGTTGTTAAGGACATGGTTGAACACAATAAATTGTTGTTATGAAAAGTTGATACCTTGAAAAATGTTGTATATTCATTGATAAAGTCTATTAGTATTAAGAAGTTCTCTTGATATTATAGACAACCAATGGGCATCCCTATCCTTAATAGTACATTTTACGAATGGCTTACAACCAACCCCATTTTTGCAAAGAATAAAATAAGTGGGAGAATATAGGACATGTGTTGTACTATTTGCAAATATAATCAATCTCATCCCAATAAAAAGGAAGTATAAGGGGCTTATCATGCCCCTAGTTGAGGGGGTGTGGGGAACTATTGGGATCTCTAAAGTAAACTTTTGGTTTCTTATTTGGTTCGTTTTGTGCTTTTCTAGCTAATAGTTTTTTTACCCATTGTAATCCATCGTTTGTTAAGGGATTAAGGTTATTAATTTAATCTCGGTTAAAATACTAGGGTTTTGGATGTTGCAAAATACCTAAAATATTGAATGAATTTTGAAGATAATATGATGAAGAAGAGAGAGGTGAAACTATGAGTTAGGCTAGTTTTCCTAGTTAAGGGTTTCCTAGGTAAATCTTGTGCATATTATGTGAATGCATGATTGTTATTCTTATTCTTTACACACTGTTAGTATTTTTTTTCTTGCATAGGGCTATCAAAATCTTCATTTGACCGCCCTAGCATAATACTATTCTCATTTATATACATGCTTACATATGATGAAGTTAATGTAATAAAGAAGAAAGAGGTGCAACTTTGAGTTAAGCTAGTTTTCCTAGTTAATGGTTTCTTGGGTAGAGCTTGTATATATTGTGTAAAGGCATGATTGTTATTCTTATGCTTTACACGCTACTAGTATTGTTTTTCTTGCATAGGTTTATCAAACTCTTCATTTGATCACCCTATCATAATATTATTTTCATTTACATACATGCTTACATATCAAGCTACACCCATAAAAATAACCACTTGGGAAAGTTCCCAATATCTTGCATGACTCAACTTGTTAGTAAGTTATGAAAGCACTAAATCCAATATAATAACAATTAGATAGATTTCAAGATAAACTTAAACATGCTATTACCACCATCAAACTATTGTGGAGTCAAATTTTGCAAGTTAGATTATAATTGACATATATAGTTATGCAAAAACGTGAATACCAACATCTCAACTAGGAATATATACACATCAATGTTTTAAAATAAATGGGTGAAATAAAAAATTATCAAAAATATCTTAATGGCATCCTCTAATGGGATTTATCACATATGCATATATAATTAAGCATGTGTAATATTCAAAATAATGAAACTTAATATCATCAATATCTATTATTATAATTTTACAAGCATAGGCTTCATTTCACATCAAATTATATGCTTGAAGACTATCTACAGTAGAGTTCACACTATGTCAATATATCCACATGGGTTTGGTAAACCCTTGTCAATGAATCACTAACAAAAATAAAAAGTGAATCAAATCTTAAGTTTGGGTCAAATACAAGTTCAAAATATTAAGTATTGCATACACCCATTTTTTAGAAAAAACTAATTTCAAAGTTATAGTTAAATAATAATGAGACAACCTTGATGCATAGTTTTTGTGTCCTCTCCAACTATAACACATTTCAGGGTACATCATTTGACATAAATAACATGGAATGTATCAAAACTATTACATATGACATCCTATATCATGAGTGGGTTAGGTGGTAATGAGATTGAAAAAAAACTAGTATAAGCTTATCAAATATATCAATAACTTATACAAATCTAAGAATAATTTTGTATTTTTCCTAAATTGTATCACACTCTTCTATAGTCTTACTCATAGGGAGATCATCTCTCTTAACCAAAATTTGTACCTGGGAATCAACATAACTTTGATGTTGATCCGTTTTCTATCTTATACCTTCCCTTATTACTAATTTATTTTCTAAACTTATGAATCAAGGAATACATTGTTCTGGTTTTGAACTTATTTTATTCAATAATTTCCCAAAACCTACTATACAAGACATTGTATGGATACATGACAACTACGATACTCATTAGCATATACAAGCTCTACCTAAGGTAGAAATGTCTTCTCAAGAATCCTATTGGTTCTTAACAACCACGTCCATTGTGTATTCCATTTTCTAGTTCACTTTTCTTTTCTATCTATTAGCATGGCAGGAATGACAACATTGAAATTTCCATTCATAACCCTAATTTGCTTTTTAAGTGTAGTGCATGGATTTTGCATTCTGCTCTCAAAGACTAAAAAAGACCATTTTATGGCACATTATATCTATTTAACACTTGTGTGTAAACGCCAACGCCATTAACTGGATGATGCCCGATTGTATTGAAGAAGGGAGACTTCCTCGTCGTCGTCGTCTGAAATGGTACTATACCTCTCTCCAATCATCATCAAACGCTTGTACACATTCAAATGCCACGCGGGTCACCTCTGCAACGGCTGAAATATCTTCGTCGGATAATTCCGCCATCTGATTAGCACGATACCTGTCTTTTACCCGCTCAACACAGTCTTTCTCTGCAAAAAGACGGTGTATCCAACCCTCTGATGATACATTCATCTGATTCGCGCGATAGCGTTGTATTGCCTGCTCTATACAGTCGACGCCGTCATGTACAAAAGGACCATGTATCCATTCAAGGAAAGTCATTTCATTCCTACTTTTTTCATCCATGATGGTGTCACGCGGCCTTAACCCCGTGATTATCTCTAACACAAGTATTCCGAAACTGTATACATCGCCTTTCAATGTCGCAACACACGAGTTCCTCCACGTTTCCGGAGCATCGTACCCAAATTCCTCCACAACCTCATCAGTAGTCTTCTCTCCAGAGCAAGAAATGGTAACACAGTGACTGTCCTCGGGATTCAGAAGTCTGGCCAATCCGAATCCACTAATGCGCGGTTCGTACTCTTCATCTAGAAAGATGATTCCACTGCTTATATTGCGATGCACGACGTGGGGATCGCAGCTGTGGTGAAGCCAAGCGAGTCCTCTGGCAGTGCCTATACAGATCTTCAGCCTTGTTGCCCAGTCGAGCGTATTATGGTCGCCATAGACGCCATGGAGGCAGCTGAGGGGCGTTCCCCTCGCCATATTTTTGTACACCAACAGCCTCTCTTCTTCTAGAATGCAGTAGCCCAGAAGAGGGACAAGATTTCGGTGCCTCAGATGGGCTAATGTCTTCATCTCGCACTTGAAATCTTCTGCACCCTGTGAACATGAGGGGAGCCTTTTTACTGCCAACAAAGACCCATCGGGCAGCTTGCCTTTGTAGAGGTTACCTGTTCTTCCGCACAATATGATATTGTCTTCGCTAAAGTCTTGAGTGGCAGCGAGAAGATCGTCCAATCTCATTTTTCTCATTGGCTTCTCGAACAAGCGAACTTTAACAGATCTCCGAACTCGTACATATTTCTGCCAATCGCTGGGCTCTCTGAATGTTGGGAATGGGATTTTAGCAGATCCTCTTCTTTTTGCTTCAGAAATCATCCAATGAAGACCAAGTAAAATCCAGACAATTAACACTATGCCAAACAGAAGAAAAGCCGCGACAACCATTGGATTTACTGGCCCGTTGGTCGATTCGCATAATTTCGAAAGGGGATACCCACATAGCCCAGGGTTACCCTGAAAAATAGAGGCAGAAAAGTTGCGAACGAATGAAGGTATATTTCCAGTAAGCTTGTTGTTTGCTACATTGAAGTCCTTGAGACGGTCGAGCCTTGTCAATTGCCAGGGAATTTCCCCTGTAAGTTGATTTCCATTCAGGTGGAGGATATTGAGATATGTGCAATTATGAAGCTCAGCAGGAATAGGTCCCGTAAACTTGTTCTGGGAGAGATCAATGGTTACCAGAAAAGGAAGCCATTGGCAGAGCTCCCTGGGAATGGTACCCGTAAGACTGTTTTGAGAGAGAGTCAAGCTCGTCATACTCTTGCAGGACTGTACACCAGATGGAAACTCACCTTGAAGCCCCATATCTTGAAGCGAAATTGACAGCACTTTGTTATCATCATTATGCCAACAAGTAATTCCCAGAAAATTGCAAATAAACCCCTTGGTACTGTTCGCGAAGTTCCAGGTGTAAAGGTTCCCCAGAGGGTCCTTCAATTCATCGTAAGTATCCTTAAGACACAGTACATCATTTCCTGGAGAAATGGTCTGGGACGAAATGAGGCATATCAGTTGGAAAATCACTAGCATGACCCCAGAAGGCCCAAAAATCCGAATTTTCTCATCGTTTCACTGATCGCCTATCCTAACAACCCAGCGTCCACTCAACAGGACTCCCGGCCCGAATCAATCAGTATTGCTGCTACCCCAACAAGCACGGATTACCTCTTGATAAAATGAAAAAGCCTGAGCATGAACATAAGCATTGTTATCCCCATGTCAACCCCTTACCAAAACGTTTTTCCAGAACCAGGAGCGATAATATCCACAACCCGAAAGGAAAAATCAGAAACCCATAAAATACGAAGATATGGATGTTGCACTCAGTATCTTATTATCACCACCTCAGCTGGGCTTTTGGTGGGCAGCTTCCGATGGCGAATCCATGGCTGCTGCTGCAGCTCCTTTTACTTTCCTCGGTCGTGGTTGCTTTGTTTGTTTTCAGTGCGTGACAATGATTTAGTATTCGATTCTTCTCTGCATTGCAGTCAAACACGGCATACTCTCCTTACCTTACCCCACCTCACCTAACTCCGGCTAAATCCCAATCTCTTGCGCTTAACCTAAGTGCCGCTAATCTGTTGCCGAATACAAGCGGACTTTTATACTGCGGACGCCGGAGTTGTGTTTGAATTAATGTAGGAAGGAACTCAAATGTAGGCAGACTTGTATTTTCAAAAATATCTTTATATTGATATAAAAAGTGATAGAAAATCTTAAATGTATTTGTTGGATTTTTTTGTAGTTGTTCTAATAATATTTAACTCTTAGTAGTGTGACTTAAAATATATTTTGTTAAAGATTTCTCAGTATAATAATTTTAGATGTTTTCTTATATTAAGTAGATTATATATATGTTGAGAATCATATATATAAATAATTTCACATTTAAAATAATATAATATATATATATAATAAATAATATAAACATATATAAAAAATATATATAATATATATATAACTATTAAAAGAATATCATAAAATAAAATGTGATTGTTATTTTTTCTTTAAATTTGAGTAAATTTTGTAAAGTATATTCAAAAGTTACACTTAATTAAAAGTTAAACATGAATTTGACACACTTAGAAATGAAATTTTCATAAATATTGAGATTTGATGTGTGTACTATTTTTCATAAATATTGAGATGTGATGTGTGTACTATTATGACACTTGGTGTTATAATTTTTTTTTTAAATAATGATTTTTTTATAAATATTGAGATTATGACATAATATTTTTTTTAAATAATTTTTATTTTTGGAAATTTATATTTATAACCCCATAACATTAGTTATTTCATCTATATGAGCCAATAAGAAAATAGAAATTCGAATTTCAAAAATTATTTTTATTTTCAAAATATTTAGTTAATAATTAATTTTTTCAAAACTTTAATAGACTTTATAAAATCTTCTTAAAATTTTCAAAACTAATTAAAAGTCAAAGCATTTTGACTATAAAATAATTAAAATATAATAACAAGAACCACGTGGTAGCAATGTCATTGTCTTTGCTCACGTGACTTTTTTTTTAGTTCGTACTTGCTAGCTGCTTTTTCTTGTCACTGAGTGTAAAATAGTTATGTATCATATATAATATATATTATATATAGAATGGCAATATCTGAAGTTCGTGGAAAAAAGGAATTTCCCTTTATAAACTAAAAGCGACAAGCCAGATAAATCCACAGTTCACAAAGTGGACATTGGTTTGCTTCACCAAAAAAAAATATTCAATGTATGTTCAAATTAGTGGAGGACTACCAAAGTTGTGGAAATTTCTTATTTACCACATGTTTAAACAGTAGCACAAAAGTACATGATAGGATTGAAATAGATAAGAGTTGTTTATTTGTTTTTATAAACAATGTGACATCATACATAGGATGCATCATCTTTAACAGGTTATTTTTATTGTTTTGTTGCAAATAAACCAATAATGTTAATGCCTTAACATAGATATAGTACAATTTTTTTTCACAGTCATATAATTTGAAAGTCAAAACCAGATAAACAAATGCAACTTTTTTGGTCGTTTTTCCATTAGATAATGCCAAACAACTATGCAGCAAGAAAACTGAAAGATAAGCGCACTAAATTGTAACAAGTACTTCACAAAATGCTCAAAATTGTTTCCATAAGCAGTTTGTGCGTTGATTCTAAGAACACACTCTGCATGCCCTATTGCAAAATAGAGATCCTTGAGATGCCAAAGGAAATGGACAATCTTCAACAGTTCAACCAAATTGCAAAATAGAGATCCTTGAGATGCCAAAGAAAATGGACAATCTTCAACAGTTCAACCAACGAAAACTCATATAGAAAGCTAAATCCTGCATCTAGCCATTGTATTTTGATAGTGTTGGAAATGCTAGTGAGTAAAAGCTAATTAGTGCATTAACATATCAAAAAAATTGTATTTTAGAACTCTATATTAAAATAGAAAAGGATAAAAAGTAAACCTGACAAAAAAGACTATGGATTTTAAGAAACAGTAAACCATTCTTTAAAAAATAGTATTAAAATATTCTCATTACTCATGCAAAATCAAACACATATTTTTTTGTCCTAAAGAAAGTGTTAACTTGGCACTTTGTACCCCTTCTTCAACTAGTTATTAAGTGGACCCATGCATTAGTTGATTTTCGTTGCCCGACTTTGTACCCCTTCTCCAACTAGTTATTAAGGGGATCCATGCATTAGTTGATTATTATAACTTTACTTTAATTGACTCTCTAGTAAATTTGGGAACAAACAAATTTTATATAATAAGAATCGAATGCAAATTTAAAAAAAAGGTATAATAATATATATATAAAATAATTGTGATATGCATGGGTGAGTTTTAAACTACGAGATATCACCAATCTGCTTACATTAAATACTTTAAATTATTTAAGTTGAAACAAAGCTTTGTTACCAATTTACAATCGAATCCGAATTTACAAAAAGAGCGAAATGGAATTGTATATATCTGCATACATTAAATTAAATTAAATCGTGGCAAAAATGTGGTGATATGTATTTGTGAGTTTTAAATTATGAGACATTGCTAATATATTAAATCCTTCCAATTATATAGATGTATTTTTAATTTGTTAAAAATAGAAAGAAAATGGTTTTTAAAAAATAAAATAAAAATATATTATATATATATATATATATATATATATTATATATATAGATTTTAAATTATAATTTAAGAATTCTGAATGTATCAATTTTATAGATAAATTATTCATAGATATAATTTTAATAGATGTAAAAAAATACAAAATAATATAAAATGTTTAAGTAATATGATGGAAATAGAGAATATAAGTGAGGTAGTGGTAAATTTATGAGAATAAGATCTAAAATTATTTAAAACTAAATTAGACTAAAATTAGTATAACAATTTATTAATAGTCAACCTATAATGATATTAACAAAATTTATTGCCAACCATGAGTGGTTAATAACAATAGATATTGTAAAATTGTGACTAGTTGTTATTAGTGTGGCCTCTGGAAACTACACTACACACTTGGTCACCATGCAAAGAAACTATTATAGATTCATGCCAACACACATTTCACATTGTTTAAATTTGAGGTAACTCTAAGTTCTTGTTATTATTCATCAGTATGCGTAGTCATATGCAATCTAGATAGGGTTCCAATTTAACATTCCCTACCCATCATGTCTTTCAGCATTTGTTTTAAATTATAACATCGATGTTCATGGAAACTGGTGTTACAATGCTCAGGCTCATGGCAACCAATCTTTCCAGGACTGTGAACACTCAAGAAATGTTGTTGTTGTTGTAGCGCTTGCGAGAAACTATAATGGCGAGAGTCCTGGGAATTATGCTAGCCAGGAGTTTGATTCTCTGCAATAAAAAATTTTAACTTTAGTTTTAAAGGTCCCGAGGGTGAAAATAGAAAAAGTTTCATCTCGTCGTGTTGTCGTTGAAAAATTGTTGGAACCAGAAGTCTGTATGTTTCAACTTAGGCATGAGGCTTACGAAGCAGAAGAAGCTGCTCCAAGGGGAGAAGTGTTACACAGTATTTTGTCACACCTCTTGCACTTCCCTATGTCATACCCCGAAGTGCAAAAGCATTGACAACTATGCACTATACCCATCCTGATATGCAAACTAAAT